>JASAND010030895.1:0-58565 GCA_030248195.1 Trissonchulus latispiculum
CCCTTACAGACGTACCGCTTCCAAAAAAGAGTTCAAATTCGCTAGGCCAACATGGATTTTGCAATATGTCTTAACGTGAACTAGTAGAAAAAAGCTCCTAATTTTCTAGTCAATCTGCTTTGCCTATGCAGGCCAGACCTTGGAAGTGTTTCAACCGCAAACTACAGCTGCATACGGACGACAGACATTGTAACTTTTGTATAGCAAATGAGTTTCGTAACAAACATATATTTATGCTTCTGAAATGTAAAAGCACTAAGATTTAAACTAGTACTAAATGAGTCAAGTACTGAAAGTAATTGTCTTCGATACTAGCACTATCTCACACTCATTTAGCGCTGATGACAATAACTCTGACCTTGAAAAGGTTATAATTATAAACGTAACAGAAAAGCCACAAATTTAGGAACACAACTTCCGGGTTAAAACCCTGTTGCATAACTATGTTAATTAACGGGGTTTTAACCCATTTGATTCAGGTTTATGGAATATGCCTTAATTAATGCATTAATAATCCAACTTATCAGCCTCAAGCCCCACCAGCGACTCAGGATCCATACAGGGACAAGTGAACCCTCCATTGACAGCTATTCCGTTGAACTATATTCTTGGAATCACGGATCAGATCTGAATTGGAAGACGGAACTATTGCCAATAGGGTCCTCCTGTTGGTCACACTGAGACATCTTTGGTCGCCCTCGTTCCTGGCGCTGGTATGGTATTTGAGTGAACCTATTCTTGGTTAGCCTGTTGCGGAGTTCTCCGTAGCTTTGCATTTCTATTGAAGGAAGTCATCGTTAACAGTAAGCAGCTCGCTGAGACTGTAGAGCGCGATTTTGGTTAGAAATCACCAGTTTGTAGAGACATCTTATTGCTGTAAATTCATTGTATTGCTTACTTGACCATATGTTTTAAACATCAGAAAAGCTCAGAGTCTACCCTAGAAACCTAAGTCGTAACGACAGAAATCAAAGCAAAACGACATATAAACCTTTAGTTGGTTAAGTTAGGGTAGAGTCAAGTTAAGCATAGAGCCCATAGAGCACATAGTGCAGACTAAGAGGTTTAGGTAACAAAGGATAATTCTGGCACACTATTATGACCTTGCTTCATATTAATCAATGTGTATATAATCATTGCACTACTGTATAATATCTGTAATTTCGTGTATTGCTTAGTTTTCTTTAATATTATGACTCTTTGACCTTTGAGCATACTTTTTCTTGTTCTTTCGTGTGTGTTTCCTACTTACTGTAAGCCCCTGAAATTTAGAATCTGTAATACAGCAATAAACAGCATTTGTATTAGTCTTGAGCCTAGTTTTCTTATAGGAAAGCCAATACTTTACAGTTTCCCCCTGCGATCTAACATCCCCTCTTGACCCTGAATACAAATTGGGTGCTTGATCTTGCTGTCTACAGTAATAATCCATCTCAACCAACCACCAACGAACTCACATTTAAAAGCCCCTATTCCGGTCAGCTATTAGGTTCTGGTCACTGAGGACACCATACTGTGGCCAGATCACTAATCTAAGCAGTGGCTACCCCTACCTGCGCGCTGACCAGTGTATCGATAGGCACCAGTGCCTGAGCCCTATTTCTCAGCCCATACCGATTGTAGCCAAACCGTCAGTTTCACTTGAAAGTCTAAGCCCTATCTTTACATATTCTAAATAGACAATTTTGTAGCGTCTATACTCTGGATAATAACCAAATTCCACCGTTAGAATCTTTTACTGACGAAAGTTTAGACACTGTGCATCTGTCAGAAGAGATTATTTCAAAGTTTATTGACAAACTTCCTAACAAAAAGTCAGCGGAACCGGATGGGTTATCCACGTTTTTCTTAAAACAAGTTAAACATTCTGTTTTGAAGCCACTTTTAACTATTTTCAGTTTTAGCTTAAATTCAGGAGTACTTCCTAGTAAATGGTTGATGGCTAAAGTAATCCCTATATATAAGGGCAAGGGTCAAAATTCCGATCCTGCAAATTATAGACCTATAAGTTTAACTAGTGTTTGTTGTAAATTGCTAGAAAGTATTGTTCGGGATGCTTTATTAGATTTTTTAACAAAAAATAATCTTTTTTGCTCACAACAACATGGATTTTTGAAAAGAAAATCTACAGTTACAAATGTATTGAAGTCACTGGTTCGATGGGCAAAAATAATAAATGATGGAAATGTTGTACATTGCTGTTACCTTGATTTTGCGAAAGCTTTCGATACAGTATCACACTCAAAGTTGATTTATAAACTTGAAAAATATGGGATTAAGGGCAATTTGCTTAAATGGGTGGAAGCTTTTTTGACAAATCGTATCTAATTTGTTGATGTGAATGGCAAAAAATCCAGTGAAACTCCAGTTACTAGCGGAGTACCTCAAGGAACAGTTCTCGGACCAGTACTTTGTTTGATATATATAAACGATATTGTAAAGTGCATTAACTCATCTGAAGTCCTAATTTATGCTGACGATGTGAAACTTTTTTTGAGCACCAGCAAGTCGCTAGCAACTGATGTACGCTTGCAAGAAGATCTTCGGCGGTTGTATGAATGGTCCGTAATGTGGCAATTAACTATTGCCATTCCAAAGTGTTCTGTCTGTGTATATGGGTCAAGCATGCAACTGCCTATTTATAGTATAAACTTAGTGAATGTAAATTGTATATAAATTTAGTGAACATTGTGTTTCAGTCTTTAAAAAGGCAATGAATTTACAAGCTGTTTTCTTTAAATCTTTCAAATCGAGATATAGAGACTTTTTATTAAAGTTTTATTCTACTTACATCCGACCTTTAGCTGAATCGGGCACCCCTGTTTGGTCTCCTCATTTGTTAAAAGATATTGATCTCATTGAAAATATTCAAAGAAAATTTACTAAGAGAATACCTGGTATGGAGAATATGTCGTATACTGAGCGCCTAATGGATTTAGGACTAGAAAGTTTGGAGGTACGTAGAATACGTACTGATTTAAAATTACTATACAAAATAACAAGAAACATCATAGAATTCCCTTTTGATTTAGCCTTCCAATATGCAGCGCATGTGGGAACAAGAAGTCATTCCTTGCGACTAAAGTTACCTGTAAATGTTAAAACAGAAACCTTAAAAAATTTGTTTCATCACAGAACTATTAAAATGTGGAATTATCTTCCGGAAAATGTTGTAAGCGCGCACAGTTATGATCAGTTTTGCAAATTGTTATCCGTCACTGATTTATCAGAATTTTTAAGGGGGCGGGGGGTCAGATGATCACATGGTCCTCTCCCGTCCTACTCTTCATTACGGCTCTTGTTTTGGTAGATGTATTCTTTTTCTCTTTATATTAACTACTAATTTTCAGTTTCGGTATTGTGATATTACAGTTTATTGTATGTACGTAATTGCCATTTCTGAGTAAACGTTCGTTTCGTTTCGTTTCGTTTCGTTTCGTTTCGTTTTGTATATATGCCAAAAATCGCATTTTCAGCCATTGCTAATGCCAAAAACCATCCAACCATTAACTAATTTTAACACCTGACAGGGCTTTTAAACTCGAAAACTTGATTGCCAGCATGTTCCTAACTCCAAAATAGGGTCAATATTGAGTCAGAAAGTCCATAATACTTTTGAAAACGTGCATTTCATGCGATAATGATCACTTTAAGCCAAAAATTTGGACATTTTTGAAAACTTCTGCAAATTTTAACCTAAAAATACCTGATTTTTGGCCAATTTTTCGCGCCTTCGGTTTGACTACCCCGGGTCCCCAAAATTTTTTGGGGGTTTTTTATAAAAGCCCCGAACGTTTCAACCTCCCAGCTCCCCGCTCGCCCTCACCCCCCCGGATCAGTATCCTAGGACCCAGAAATGTGATGGGGGGTAACCCCCCAACCCCCCCCCAGAATTTGGACCTCAGAAATTTCGAAAAATGGAAAAAAATGCAAAATTTTCTGTAATTTAGCCCTTTTTTTCTTCAAAATAAAGCTTGTTTTTAACGTTTTAGGCGTTTTTGCACCGTTTTAAAGTGATTCTAAGCCAAAATTTAAGAAAAAGTTTAAGACCATTTTTCAGTCAAAATTAGCTAACTTTATGGGTCCAAAAATCGGGGTTCGGGGGGGGGGGTAGCCGAAAGTTGGGGGAGGGTATATAAGTCAAAAAATCTGGGGGGGAAAGTTGGTCGAAAATTCTGGGGGGTTACCCCCAAACCCCCCCCCCCCCCAAAGGAAACTATGCCCCCCAAACCCGACCTCGACTACTCCCCCACAAGCCGAGCTGAGACCCCCCTCCCCCCACATTTTATGTCCAAAAGGGCCATTTTTAGCTGAAAAAAATTTGGGTACAGTTTGGGTACAGCTTTTTCTGAAGATTTCCGACTTTTGAGACCCCCCCAAGCCAGATTTGGACTTTTTACTCCCCCCTACCCAAACAGGTGGTACACCTATGGGGAGGGGTAGGAAAAATTTTTCAGGGGGGAGGTCGGTGACCCATAGGTGAAGAAGAAGAAGAAGAAGAAGACACAGTTTACTTTTTGCCTTCCATATATTCACAACAATAATAGTACATTATAATTTCATATGTACCATAAGACAATTAGTACAAATATGACAATAAAGTAGGACAGGGGAGCAGGGTTTTTTTGCTCGCCGAACTTTAGGCCAAATGGCCTCAACGACTCAAATTTTTTAGGCCATCAGCCTAAAAATTTAGACCTTCCAAATTTTGTTAATTTTTAGGTTGTGCGTTATTGTACGCATTGTTGAAATCACAGTTATCATGTATTCACGCATTATATATTCAAAAATCGAGTACGCATACGTACGCATAAGCATACGAGTCTGAGCCAAAGAAAGAAAAAATTAAGCTAATAGAAATAAAGTTAAACTACATACTAAAATTGCACTTCTTCGTTGAAATCTTTATAATAGTAAATGAAATTATAACTTGAATGAGCATTTATAAGTGCAAATAGACAATGTAACTAGCTGGCGGTTGGCGCAGCCCAGAAATACAAGGGAAATTGTATAAAGTCGCGCCGAAGGCGCGAAAAATTTTTAGAAAATTGTTGTTTTTACTTAAAAATCAATAAAATTTAACTGGGTATTCGTCGAAAAATTTAGACCAAATGGCCTCATTTAGGAAAAATTTTTGAAAACTTCTGCAAAATTTAACCTAAAAATACCTGATTTTTGGCCAATTTTTCGCGCCTTCGGTTTGACTACCCCGGTTCCCCAAAATTTTTTGGCGGTTTTTTATAAAAGCCCCGAACGTTTCAACCACCCAGCTCCCCCCACGCCATCACCCCCCCAAACAACCCCCGTCGCAACCCCACAGCCCCCCCCCATCCACAGGTCCACGGGTCTCTAGGTATATATCGCAATATCTCTAGGTAGACGGCTGTGCAAAAATCGAAACTTAGCTTTCAAAAATCGAAACTTAGCTTGCAAAAATGTGCAAAAATCTTGCAAAAATTCCTGTAATTATGCACAGGCCAGCGGCGTTACATGTAATGCTAAAGTATCCTAGGACCCAGAAATGTGATGGGGGGTAACCCCCCAACCCCCCCCCCCAGAATTTGGACCTCAGAAATTTCGAAAAATGGAAAAAAATGCAAAATTTTCTGTAATTTAGCCCTTTTTTTCTTCAAAATAAAGCTTGTTTTTAACGTTTTAGGCGTTTTTGCACCGTTTTAAAGTGATTCTAAGCCAAAATTTAAGAAAAAGTTTAAGACCATTTTTCAGTCAAAATTAGCTAACTTTATGGGTCCAAAAATCGTTAGGGGGGGTCGGGGGGGGGGGGGTTGCCGAAAGTTGGGGGAGGGTATATAAGTCAAAAAATCTGGGAGGGGGTAAAGTTGGTCGAAAATTCTGGGGGGATCACCCCCAAACCCCCCCCCCAAAGGAAACTATGCCCCCCAAACCCGACCTCGACTACTCCCCCACAAGCCGAGCTGAGACCCCCCTCCCCCCACATTTTATGTCCAAAAGGGCCATTTTTAGCTGAAAAAAATTTGGGTACAGTTTGGGTACAGCTTTTTCTGAAGATTTCCGACTTTTGAGACCCCCCAAGCCAGATTTGGACTTTTTACTCCCCCCTACCCAAACAGGTGGTACACCTATGGGGAGGGGTAGGAAAAATTTTTCAGGGGGGAGGTCGGTGACCCATAGGTGAAGAAGAAGAAGAAGACACAGTTTACTTTTTGCCTTCCATATATTCACAACAATAATAGTACATTATAATTTCATATGTACCATAAGACAATTAGTACAAATATGACAATAAAGTAGGACAGGGGAGCAGGGTTTTTTTTTGCTCGCCGAACTTTAGGCCAAATGGCCTCAACGACTCAAATTTTTTAGGCCATCAGCCTAAAAATTTAGACCATCCAAATTTTGTTAATTTTTCGGTTGTGCGTTATTGTACGCATTGTTGAAATTACAGTTATCATGTATTCACGCATTATATATTCAAAAATCGAGTACGCATACGTACGCATAAGCATACGAGTCTGAGCCAAAGAAAGAAAAAATTAAGCTAATAGAAATAAAGTTAAACTACATACTAAAATTGCACTTCTTCGTTGAAATCTTTATAATAGTAAATGAAATTATAACTTGAATGAGCATTTATAAGTGCAAATAGACAATGTAACTAGCTGGCGGTTGGCGCAGCCCAGAAATACAAGGGAAATTGTATAAAGTCGCGCCGAAGGCGCGAAAATTTTTTAGAAAATTGTTGTTTTTACTTAAAAATCAATAAAATTTAACTGGGTATTCGTCGAAAAATTTAGGCCAAATGGCCTCATTTAGGAAAAATTTTTGAAAACTTCTGCAAAATTTAACCTAAAAATACCTGATTTTTGGCCAATTTTTCGCGCCTTCGGTTTGACTACCCCGGTTCCCCAAAATTTTTTGGCGGTTTTTTATAAAAGCCCCGAACGTTTCAACCACCCAGCTCCCCCCACGCCATCACCCCCCCAAACAACCCCCGTCGCAACCCCACAGCCCCCCCCCATCCACAGGTCCACGGGTCTCTAGGTATATATCGCAATATCTCTAGGTAGACGGCTGTGCAAAAATCGAAACTTAGCTTTCAAAAATCGAAACTTAGCTTGCAAAAATGTGCAAAAATCTTGCAAAAATTCCTGTAATTATGCACAGGCCAGCGGCGTTACATGTAATGCTAAAGTATCCTAGGACCCAGAAA
Organism: Trissonchulus latispiculum; assembly: GCA_030248195.1. Lineage (NCBI taxonomy): Eukaryota > Metazoa > Nematoda > Enoplea > Enoplida > Ironidae > Trissonchulus > Trissonchulus latispiculum. The sequence goes on from JASAND010030895.1 coordinate 7,193, forward strand.
TGTGATGGGGGGTAACCCCCCAACCCCCCCCCCCCAGAATTTGGACCTCAGAAAATTCGAAAAATGGAAAAAATGCAAAATTTTCTGTAATTTAGCCCTTTTTTTCTTCAAAATAAAGCTTGTTTTTAACGTTTTAGGCGTTTTTGCACCGTTTTAAAGTGATTCTAAGCCAAAATTTAAGAAAAAGTTTAAGACCATTTTTCAGTCAAAATTAGCTAACTTTATGGGTCCAAAAATCGGGGTTCGGGGGGGGTCGCCGAAAGTTGGGGGAGGGTATATAAGTCAAAAAATCTGGGGGGGAAAGTTGGTCGAAAATTCTGGGGGGATACCCACAAACCCCCCCCCCCCCCCCCCCAAAAAGGAAACTATGCCCCCCAAACCCGACCTCGACTACTCCCCCACAAGCCGAGCTGAGACCCCCCTCCCCCCACATTTTATGTCCAAAAGGGCCATTTTTAGCTGAAAAAAATTTGGGTACAGTTTGGGTACAGCTTTTTCTGAAGATTTCCGACTTTTGAGACCCCCCCAAGCCAGATTTGGACTTTTTACTCCCCCCTACCCAAACAGGTGGTACACCTATGGGGAGGGGTAGGAAAAATTTTTCAGGGGGGAGGTCGGTGACCCATAGGTGAAGAAGAAGAAGAAGAAGAAGACACAGTTTACTTTTTGCCTTCCATATATTCACAAGAATAATAGTACATTATAATTTCATATGTACCATAAGACAATTAGTACAAATATGACAATAAAGTAGGACAGGGGAGCAGGGTTTTTTTTTGCTCGCCGAACTTTAGGCCAAATGGCCTCAACGACTCAAATTTTTTAGGCCATCAGCCTAAAAATTTAGACCTTCCAAATTTTGTTAATTTTTAGGTTGTGCGTTATTGTACGCATTGTTGAAATCACAGTTATCATGTATTCACGCATTATATATTCAAAAATCGAGTACGCATACGTACGCATAAGCATACGAGTCTGAGCCAAAGAAAGAAAAAATTAAGCTAATAGAAATAAAGTTAAACTACATACTAAAATTGCACTTCTTCGTTGAAATCTTTATAATAGTAAATGAAATTATAACTTGAATGAGCATTTATAAGTGCAAATAGACAATGTAACTAGCTGGCGGTTGGCGCAGCCCAGAAATACAAGGGAAATTGTATAAAGTCGCGCCGAAGGCGCGAAAAATTTTTAGAAAATTGTTGTTTTTACTTAAAAATCAATAAAATTTAACTGGGTATTCGTCGAAAAATTTAGGCCAAATGGCCTCAACGGCCGAAATTCTTTAGGCCATCGACTCATAAATTTAGGCCTAAGCTATGGCCAAAAAAAACTTGCAGGGGAGGACTGAGGGTGGTCACCCAACCCCCCGCCCCTTCAGAAAAGTATCGAACCCGTAAGTTTCAATGCTACTAGAGAATTTCTTTAGATCCGTAATACTAACCAACTCATGGGAAAGGCTATTCCACAGCTTTGGTAAGCGATAACAAAGCGAATTATTAACATAGTCATAGGTAGATACCGGACATGTAAGTCTTAGCTGTCTTATACCTCGGCTGAAAACAATTTCGTGTGAGTAAGAGAAAAAATCTTCTTACGGAATATTTATAAGGTTATGGATGATTTGTTACCCCATTTTAAGATCGAGCAGAATTCTACGGTGCTCTAGACTTTTAATGCTTAAAAATTGCAAACGGTCAGGGTAACTCAAATTTCTTATTTCAGGAATTTTCTAAGTATAAGAGCGTTATACTTTTTCAATTACGTCTGTCTTTTAACATATTTGGAGACCAAACAACAACAATAGGTCTTACAAAAGTGATATACATTTTCAGAAGAAAATCGGTTTTCCTTGTTTTAAATGCACGAAATATTAGTGCCGAAACACGCATGGCTTTCCTAGATATAATAGACAGTGTTTACTGAATTTTAGATTTTCGGAAATGCAAACACCCAGATCTTTTGTTTCCTTAACAAATTTAAGTTCAGTATTGCCAAGCCAATAATTTCCCTGTATTAATGCACCATTATTACAAGCAAGAACACAACATTTATTAATAGCAATAGACAGCTGCCATTTAACAGACCATTCATATAATCTGTCAAGATCCTCCTGAAGAACATTACTTAAAATTTCGTCCTTGCGTAACATATAGTAGATTTTAGCATCATCAGCAAAAAGAGCTACGTCACCATAACGGATACATTCAGGCAGATCGCTGATATACATAAGGAACAACAACGGTCCAAGAACTGAACCCTGGGGCACTCCACTTGATACCGTACAAGGCTGCTGATTTTGTCCATTTACTGAAACGTATTGTTCCCTACCATACAAGAAACTTTGCAGTCATCGAAGCAGGGTGCCACGAATTCCATAGCTAGATAACTTATGAATTCATTTTGGGTGTGAGACAGTATCAAATGCTTTAGCGAAATCAATGTAAACAACATGAATATTTTGTCTGTTTGCCTTGGCTCTGAACCATTTTCGAGTGGTATCCAACAAATTTGTAGCAGTAGATTTTTTGCTAAAAAAGTGCTGGTGGATGGAGATTAATTTATTGGAAAGAAGGAATTTTGTTATTGCATCCTTAGCAATTCGCTCAAGTGTTTTACAAACGACACTAGTTAAACTAATGGGCCTGTAATTTTCGGGATTCGAAATTTCAGCCTTTTTTTATAAATAGGAATTATTTTTATCCTTCGGTTCGGTAATTTTCCAGTTTGAAAGGAGAGGGAGAAAATTTTATGAAGCGGTTCTGCAACTGTTTGTGCTATCTTTGGTGTAACGGGGATTTGGGGTGGGCCCCCCGCAATATTGGGGGGCCCCTTTTCAGACCCCTCCCAAAGTCCAAACCCCTCCACGGCCCCCCAAACCTCCCCTAAAAAATGTTTCAATTTTGATGCCAAAAATCGCATTTTCAGCCATTGCTAATGCCGAAGAACGTGAAATCATTAAGTAGTTTTGACATTAGACAGTGTTTTTAAACTCGAAAACTTGATTGCCAACAACTTGATTGTTTCTGACTCCAGAATAAGATCAATGTTGAGTTTAGAAGTCCATAAAACCGTTATAAACGTGTATTTCGCGCGATAATAAACACGTTAACCCAAAACTTGGACTTTTTGAAAAATTTTGCAAAATTAACCCTAAAAATGCCCAAATGTTGGCAGATTTTCGCGCCTTCGGCGCGACTACCAGGGGGCCCCAAAACTGTCTGGGTGGTTTGGAAAAATGGCTGGGGGGGTTACCCCCCCCCCCACACCCCCCCAATTACACCTATGCGGTGGCCCCTCCATTTTGGGGGGGGAGGGGTCCTCCCTAACACACCTATGGCCATCAGTTTTGCTGTATATACCACCATATCTGGGGTTGGGGGAGGTAGTTCCGGGGTCCAGCCAGCCCCAACTAACCCTGGTAGTCTGTGGCCCGTATTCATAAAGCGTTGGTACCCATACCACTGGTATGGAAGTAGGGGTACCAGTGGTTAACCAGTGGTATCGCAGGCATACAGCGAATTCATAAAACTTTTATGCGTGTGGAGTGATCGGAACATGTTCCGCTATAAATTCAAAGAATGTGTCGTCGATTTTGTAGACATTTTGTAGTATTTTGTAGTATCATTTTTAAATTTTGTAGTAATCTCATAAATTTCCTACAAAATAAAAAAGCCTGTCCCGCTGTGTTCACTCACCGTAGCCATCTGGTAGCTAATGCTATTAACACTATGTATGTTACAAACAGTTGTTTTTATTAACGTGAAAACTAACTTTCCAACCAAAAGTACAGTTGGAAAACATTTATATTTAAATAGGAAAGCATAAATATAATACTGTCTTTTGCAAATTAACTGCTAAACTGTGCGTGTGATATTATTTTCATTCGTAAGCAAGCTTGGTTGTGGGTGAAGAAGGGTTGGGGACTGGGCCATAGGTGTGGCGCGGGAGCGAGGGGGAGATGTGTTAGGGGGGCACCCCTCCCTCCAAATGGAGGAGTCGCCAACCCCCCCCCAATTTTTGCTATTCCTCCCCCCAAATCGGCCTTCAGCCGACCCCCCCCCCCGCCCAAAAAATTTTCAAACACCTACCTAAATTTTTGAAACTTTTGCCGACAATTCGAGATTTTTCGAAAAATTGACAAAAATAAGCGAAAAATTTTTAAAATTTGCTTAATTACGCTAAAAATAGCTAGAAATTGAGAACATTTTTCAGTATTTTCTTCGATTTTTCTCCAACCCCCCCCTCCCTCTTTTGTCGCCAAACTCCCCTCTCCACTTTTTTCGAACCCCCTCCACATAGGTGTAATTGGGTGAGGGGTAACCCCCCCCCCCAGCTATTTTTCCAAACCCCCCCAGAATTTTTTGGGGCCCCGGCCCCTCCAATTGGGGGGGGGGGGTTGTCGCCTCATAGGCCAAAATTTGGGCATTTTTAGGGTAAATTTTGCAAAATTTTTCAAAAAAACCCAAATTTTTGGCTTAAAGTGTTTATTATCGTTTATACACGTTTATAACGGTTTTCTGGACTTATAGACTCAATATTGACCTTATTCTGGACTCAGAAACATGTTAGCAATCAAGTTATCGAGTTTAAAAACACTGTGTAATGTTAAAATTACTTAATGATTTCATGTTCTTCGGTATTAGCAATGGTAGAAAATGCGGTTTTTGGCATAACAATTGAAAACTTTTTTGGGGGAGGGTTTTGGGGGTCGTGGGAGGGTTTGGGAGGGGGGTCTAAAAAAGGGGGGGCCCCCAACATTGTGGGGGAGCGGGGCCCCCCACCCCAAATCTCCGTTACACCTATTAGGGGAGGGAGTAAACAATTGTTATTCTAAATATTAAGAGAAAAATTGCAATTTTGCTAAAAATGGGCTATTTAAACCAAAACCTAGCGTTATTACAACCGATTTGGTCAGTTTTTCCGAAAATTTTCGAATTTTTCCTAAATTTTACCCAAAATTTTTAAAATTTAGAGGGTGGGGTCTGGCAAATTTGTTTGGGTGAGGTTTGAGATTTGGCCATTTGGGGAAAGGGGTCCCCCCAACCTTTCCTCCAGGTACACCATGCACAGGTGTAAAGTGGGGGGGTTCCCCCCAGACATTTTCTCACCCCCCAGAAGTTTTTTTGGGGGGTTGTCCCCTGCCAACTGGGGGGGGGGGGGGGTGGTAGTCGCGCCGAAGGCGCGAAAACGGCCATTTCCAAAATGTCAAAATTTTTGGCTTAAAGTGTTTATTATAACGGGAAATACACGTTTATAACGGTTTTATGGACTTCTAGACTCATTATACTCATACACGTGGAGGTGTAACCATGCAGGTGTACCTGGGGAAGATGGGGGACCCCTCCCCCGGATGAAACTCGAAGGTTTTTTGAAAATTATTGCAAAATTTACCCTAAAATATACCCAAATGTTTGCCATTTTTTTCGCGCCTCGGTGCGACCACCCCCACCCACCACCACCGCCCCCAACGTTGGGGGGGGGGGGGTTGAAAAAGGCAGAGGAGGGTCTACTCCCCAATCCCCCCCCGCTTTACACCTATGCCCCCCATTTTATCTGGTGAGGGCGTCCCCCCCCCCGGTTGCTGGAAGCTTCAATGTGCGATTTTTGCCAAGGACTACATTTTCAACAGTCTCCTTATACAAATACACTTGAAATAGTTAGAGCATTAATCAGTATGTACAATAACGACAACGTTCCACTAAAGCTTATTTTATACACACGATACATGCAATATGTCTGTTGTGTTTAATTAGCTGTAACCTGGCTTAAGCAGGAAATTAACGAGACAATTAATTGGATTTTGTAGGGAAATACCTCGCAACTACAAAATATATGATCAGTCCTACAAAATACTACAAAATCAGGAGAATTTTGTAGTAGTAGTTATTGATTTTGTAGTTGATGGTGTCTTGCTATGTTCTTGGCCGTAAAACTTTTTAACCACTGGTACCATACAGTTGGTACCATACCAAAGGTTTAAATTGCAAATCTTGCCGTTGGAGGTGGTTTGTCATAGGTTTTACACCTGAGTACAGGCATTTGAGTTTTAAAATATTATTTAGTTGCAATAAAGACATTAAAGACGCTTAGTTTTCATTTTCTATCATATCAGAGTTCTGTATTATGTGTTTCTGCCTAACTATCAAACGGTATAAATTTAGTAAGTAATTTGAGTTTTAAAATATTATTTAGTTGCAATAAAGACATTAAAGACGCTTAGTTTTCATTTTCTATCATATCAGAGTTCTGTATTATGTGTTTCTGGCAAACTATCAAACGGTATAAATTCCCACATATTCATTCTAACATATAAGTCAAAACACATATAGCAGTTTTAAACCAGTAAATATAGTTCTTTCATTAATTAATCCTTTTTCATTTTATTTGTACAACAGATTATTATAAGGCGTACCACTGGTATCCCACTCATTTGAAGGGTACCAATGGTATGGATACCACTGCTGAACATGAAAGGGTTTTTCCTAATTCCGCCATACCACTGGTATGCAAACCGTGGTTAGAAAACCAGAGCTTTGTGAATTCGGTTAAGTAACCAATTGGTTTTCAAACCACTGGTATCCATACCATTTGTATGGGTACCACTGGTATGGATACCAACGTTTTATGAATACGGGCCTGTGGCATTGCATATCGGCACCACTGGGCCAAATCCTCCCCACCCCCAAGCCCCCCTCCATGGTTGTGGTTGTCCATGGTTACATCAGCTACATGTTGTGCTTTTGTTATAGGATTGCCTGCCGGCCGAATTGAGGGTGGTTTGGGGTCCCGTGTGGGTTACCTTGGGCCGTTCCCCGGGCAAAAGGGCATCCCTGGGGCTGAGAACTGGCGTCTCTCAGCCGTCGCGCTACGCTAGGGTGTATCTCCCAAATCCATGCCAAAAGATCTCCCTAACCTATTCCCAATCCCATGGATCCTGCGCCTAAGGGATGTATGGCTGGAGGTGTATCCAGTTCTAAGCAGTGACTGTACATATATTGGGTGACCCCTGGTGTTCCGGGGCTCCGCCGGGGACGCTTCCCTTTCTTTCCCGGAGATCCATGCTGCATGGAAACTTCTATGAACTGTTGTTTGGATGACTCAACGGACAATTTAGATGGATTCTCACCCTCAGATATAGAGCTAACTGAATCTCTATTACCGGTTTACTCAGAGTCTAATAATGGCACCGATTCAACATCTTGTCAGGGATTCTCACCCTCGTAACTGCGCTCTGCTAGGCGGCGTGTCAACCGTCTGCTGCGTCTCCGCAACTACCAAAACCGGCATCCCAGACCCCTATTCCATCCTAAGCAGCTCACATTGGTTGCCACCTGGAACGTACAAACTGCTGCTGACCCAATCCGCCGCAGCGTCATAGCCGCTGACCTTGCCTGCCATAATGTTGGCATTGCTGTCCTGACCGAAGTCCGAATCACAGGCTCTGGTGTCGACATCATCGCTGATAATACGAAATACTGCCTTCACTATAGTGGGCACGAGGTCCACGCTGTCAGAGGAGTCGGGCTTGCTCTGTGTGAAGAAATCTCAAAGTCTCTGGTAGGCTTCCAGGGAATAAAGTGACAGGTTCTTGTATGTTCGTTTGAAATCCTGGAACGGTTATGTTTCTGTCATTGGCTGCTATGCACCGACTGACGTTTCCGACGGTGATGCCAAGGACGATTTTTACCAGCAACTACAGGACGCCTTTGCCGGCATTCCGAACTCGGATTTCCTACTGCTGCTTGGCGATTTTAACGCAGAGCTTGGCCACAGCCGCAACGACAGCCGAGCCCGTGGTTCATTTGGTACAGGGTCGCTAAATAACAACGGTACGCGCTTACTATCTTTGGCGGACACTTACGATCTTGTCATAACCAACAGCTTTTCCTGCACAAAGCTGTCCATTTCCTTTCCTGGAGGAGTAATACGGGACGAACTGCCAAATTATTGGACAATGTTCTGGTCAGACGTCGATAGCAGTTATCTGTTGTCGATGTAACGATCAAACTGAGAACTGCCCTTCCCTCAGATCATGATCTGGTGCTTGCAAAAATAAACCTGAAACTAGCTGCTGTCACCAAGATCACAAGAACTGCCCAATATAACCTGGAAAAACTAAAGGACCCGGATAGTCTACGGGCATTCAAAATTAAAGTCAGAGACAGGTTCGAAGCTCTGGCTGATGGACAATCTGATGGCGATGACATTCCAGTGGATCTGTTGTTGTCGAAAATGGCGGACTGCATAAGTAAACCAGCCCTGCAGGTGCTCGGTCGCAAACCTGGTAGACGAAGACCGGTACCACTGTCGGCTGAATCAGACAGGTTAGCGGCTGCCTGTCGTGATGCCGCAAACCCGGAGACCAAGAAACTCTTGAAGAAGACACTACGGCGACAACTTAAGAGGGATAAGGAAAGGAACTGGAACAATCTGGCCCAGAAAATGGAGAATGCTGGCAGAACTGGTAATTCCAGATCTCTGTTTGCTTTACTACGTGAGGCCACTGGCAGGAAACCACAATCTGTGGAGTTGTGAAGGACCGTAATGGAAACCTAATCAAAGATAAAGCTCTCCAATTAGACCGCTGGAAACTACACTTTGATGCACTACTCAACCGGCCTGTTCCGCAACCCACTCTACCTGGTACTCAACCACCTCAACCGCCACTCATCCAACCGGACGACGAGACCATAGTTGGAGGACCACCTACTACAGCCGAAATCATGGATGCAATTCGCCTCCTAAAACCTCGTAAAGCTGTCAGCTATGATGGACTAAGTCCAGAACTGTTCCTGGCAGCAGATACAGAAATTGCCCCACACCTAGAGAAATTATTCGAGAAAATCTGGGTGCAAAGGCATTCTCCCACCCAGTGGCAGAGGGCAATTATTGTTCCTGTGTTGAAGAAAGGTGACAGACAGGCCTGCGATAACTATCGAGGTATATCCTTGCTACCAATTGCTGGGAAAATACTGTCGCTGATTATCCTGAGAAGAATTGTGTCGCAGTTGGGCAGTCGGATGAGGGATCAGCAAGCCGGCTTCCGGAAAGGACGCGGCACCGTAGATCAAATTTTCCTTCTACTAGATCTGCTGCACCGTAGGAATATCCATAAAAAGGACACATGGCTTGCCTTTCTGGATTTCAAGGCAGCATTTGATAGTATAGATCGCAGCTGCTTGTGGACTCTTCTCTGACACGCTGGCATCCCGCCGTCCTAGAAGAAATAATTAAAGACATGTATGAAACATCAGTTTGTCAAGTACGCGTCGATGGTTCGCTTACGGATGAATTTAAAGTCTCGACTGGCGTACGACAGGGAGATATTCTGTCTCCTCTTCTCTTTCTCCTGGCCATCAAGTGGGTGATGCAACAGGCTGTCCTAGATCGGGACGGCGTAGAGGTGGCTGATCCTGGCTGATCTAGAATATGCAGATGATTTGGTGTTGCTAGCTAGCTCCGAACGTTTGCAGCAACAGTGCAACCGGGTCGATGGATATGGCCGACTGGTCGGTCTTCTGTTAAATGCTGGGAAATGCAAGGTTGTCCCTCCAGTCACATCTGCCGTAGGCCCTGGTAACGTGGCGGTCAACGAAGAACCACTGGAAAGAGTCCGTAATTTTCCATATCTGGGAAGCATTGTCTCCAATGGCGGTGACCAGGGTTCTGAAGCTGATGCCAGACTGGCCAAGGCTAGTGCTGTTTTTCGTCAACTATACAGATGCCTTTGGTCCCGGCGGCAGATCTCCGTAAAAACGAAGCAGCGCGTATTCGATGCTATGGTTGTGCCTGTGCTACTATATGGCAGCGAATCGTGGACAGTGCGAAAATAGGACCTTCAGAAACTGGAGGTTTTCGAACGCACCTGCCTACGCACCATGCTAAGAAATAGGCGGCTAGACAATATTCGAAATACGGATCTCTACAACATATGCCACAATCACAAACGGCTATCAGCGTATCTCCAACGCGGCCGCCTTCGGTGGCTGGGCCACTTAGGGCGGATGGATCCTTTACGGGCACCGGGAAAGGGGTTCTTCTCCCCTATCCCGTTCTTCTCCATTTCTGGATTTCAAGGCAGCATTTGATAGTACGAATAGATCGCAGCTGCTTGTGGACTCTTCTCTCACACGCTGGCATCCCCTCCCGTCCTGGTGGAAATAATTAAAGACATGCATTAAACATCAGTTTGTCAAGTACGCGTCGATGGCTCGCTTACGGATAAATTTAAAGTCTCGAGCGGCGTACGACAGGGAGATATTCTGTCTCCTCTTCTGTTCCTCTTGGCCGGGGGGAACAGGCTGTCCAGATGGGGACGGGGGGGGTGGCTGGCTGATCTACAATATGCAGATGATTTGGTGAATATAGATAGATCCAAAGAAAGATTGCAGCAACAGTGCAACCAGGTCGATGGATAAGGCCGACTGTTCGGTCTTCTGTTAAATGCTGGGAAATGCAAGATTGTCCCTCCGGTCATATCTGCCCAGGCCCGCACCCAGGATTTTGAAAAGGGGGGTCCAAGGTCAAACGCAAGGGGGTCTGGGGGCGGAGCCCCCCAGAAGTTTAAGAACTTTTGCATTTTTGCCAAAAAAACAGTACATTGGACGTTTATTTCTTTCAAAAAGGAAATGTTCGCGCCGAAGGCGCAAAAATTTTTTATAAATAGCTGTTTTTGCCGTAAAAATATCAAAAATTTTCCATTTTGTCATCCCAAAAGGGGGGGTCTAGACCCCTTGAACCCCCCCCCCCCGGGGTGCGGCCTTGCATCTGCCGTAGGCCCTGGTAACGTGACGGTCAACGAAGAACCAGTGGAAAGAGTCCATAATTTCCCATATATATCTGGGCAGCATTGTCTCCAATGGCTGTGACCAGGGTTCTGAAACTGATGCAAGACTGGCCAAGGCTAGTGCTGTTTTCCGTCAACTATACAGATGCCTTTGGTCCCGGCAGCAGATCTCCGTAAAAACAAAGCTGCAAGTATTCGATGCTATGGTTGTGCCTGTGCTACTATATGCCAGCGAATCGTGGGTAGTGCGAAAATCGGACCTTCAGAAACTGGAGGTTTCGGAACGCGCCTGCCTACGCACCATGCTAAGAATTAGGCGGTGAGACAATATTCGAAATACGGATCTCTAGAACATATGCCACAATCACAAACGGCTATCAGCCTATCTCCAACGCGGCCACCTCCGGTGGCTGGGCCACAGGGCGGATGGATCCTTTACGGGCACCGGGAAAGGTGTTCTTCTCCCCCATCCCGTTCTTCTCCATTTCTGGATTTCAAGGCAGCATTTGATAGTACGAATAGATCGCAGCTGCTTGTGGACTCTTCTCTCACACGCTGGCATCCCCTCCGTCCTGGTGGAAATAATTAAAGACATGCATTAAACATCAGTTTGTCAAGTACGCGTCGATGGCTCGCTTACGGATAAATTTAAAGTCTCGAGCGGCGTACGACAGGGAGATATTCTGTCTCCTCTTCTGTTCCTCTTGGCCATTGAGTGGGTGATGCAACAGGCTGTCCTAGATGGGGACGGCGTAGAGGTGGCTGGCTGATCTACAATATGCAGATGATTTGGTGTTGCTAGCTAGCTCCCAAGAACGTTTGCAGCAACAGTGCAACCAGGTCGATGGATATGGCCGACTGGTCGGTCTTCTGTTAAATGCTGGGAAATGCAAGATTGTCCCTCCGGTCATATCTGCCCAGGCCCGCACCCAGGATTTTGAAAAGGGGGGTCCAAGGTCAAACGCAAGGGGGTCTGGGGGCGGAGCCCCCCAGAAGTTTAAGAACTTTTGCATTTTTGCCAAAAAAACAGTACATTGGACGTTTATTTCTTTCAAAAAGGAAATGTTCGCGCCGAAGGCGCAAAAATTTTTTATAAATAGCTGTTTTTGCCGTAAAAATATCAAAAATTTTCCATTTTGTCATCCCAAAAGGGGGGGTCTAGACCCCTTGAACCCCCCCCTGGGTGCGGCCTTGCATCTGCCGTAGGCCCTGGTAACGTGACGGTCAACGAAGAACCAGTGGAAAGAGTCCATAATTTCCCATATATATCTGGGCAGCATTGTCTCCAATGGCTGTGACCAGGGTTCTGAAACTGATGCAAGACTGGCCAAGGCTAGTGCTGTTTTCCGTCAACTATACAGATGCCTTTGGTCCCGGCAGCAGATCTCCGTAAAAACAAAGCTGCAAGTATTCGATGCTATGGTTGTGCCTGTGCTACTATATGCCAGCGAATCGTGGGTAGTGCGAAAATCGGACCTTCAGAAACTGGAGGTTTTCGAACGCGCCTGCCTACGCACCATGCTAAGAATTAGGCGGTGAGACAATATTCGAAATACGGATCTCTAGAACATATGCCACAATCACAAACGGCTATCAGCCTATCTCCAACGCGGCCACCTCCGGTGGCTGGGCCACTTAGGGCGGATGGATCCTTTACGGGCACCGGGAAAGGTGTTCTTCTCCCCCATCCCGTTCTTCTCCATTTCTGGATTTCAAGGCAGCATTTGATAGTACGAATAGATCGCAGCTGCTTGTGGACTCTTCTCTCACACGCTGGCATCCCCTCCGTCCTGGTGGAAATAATTAAAGACATGCATTAAACATCAGTTTGTCAAGTACGCGTCGATGGCTCGCTTACGGATAAATTTAAAGTCTCGAGCGGCGTACGACAGGGAGATATTCTGTCTCCTCTTCTGTTCCTCTTGGCCATTGAGTGGGTGATGCAACAGGCTGTCCTAGATGGGGACGGCGTAGAGGTGGCTGGCTGATCTACAATATGCAGATGATTTGGTGTTGCTAGCTAGCTCCGAAGAACGTTTGCAGCAACAGTGCAACCAGGTCGATGGATATGGCCGACTGGTCGGTCTTCTGTTAAATGCTGGGAAATGCAAGATTGTCCCTCCGGTCATATCTGCCCAGGCCCGCACCCAGGATTTTGAAAAGGGGGATCCAAGGTCAAACGCAAGGGGGGTCTGGGGGGCGGAGCCCCCCAGAAGTTTAAGAACTTTTGCATTTTTGCCAAAAAAACAGTACATTGGACGTTTATTTCTTTCAAAAAGGAAATGTTCGCGCCGAAGGCGCAAAAATTTTTTATAAATAGCTGTTTTTGCCGTAAAAATATCAAAAATTTTCCATTTTGTCATCCCAAAAGGGGGGTCTAGACCCCTTGAACCCCCCCCTGGGTGCGGCCTTGCATCTGCCGTAGGCCCTGGTAACGTGACGGTCAACGAAGAACCAGTGGAAAGAGTCCATAATTTCCCATATATATCTGGGCAGCATTGTCTCCAATGGCTGTGACCAGGGTTCTGAAACTGATGCAAGACTGGCCAAGGCTAGTGCTGTTTTCCGTCAACTATACAGATGCCTTTGGTCCCGGCAGCAGATCTCCGTAAAAACAAAGCTGCAAGTATTCGATGCTATGGTTGTGCCTGTGCTACTATATGCCAGCGAATCGTGGGTAGTGCGAAAATCGGACCTTCAGAAACTGGAGGTTTTCGAACGCGCCTGCCTACGCACCATGCTAAGAATTTGGCGGTGAGACAATATTCGAAATACGGATCTCTAGAACATATGCCACAATCACAAACGGCTATCAGCCTATCTCCAACGCGGCCACCTCCGGTGGCTGGGCCACTTAGGGCGGATGGATCCTTTACGGGCACCGGGAAAGGTGTTCTTCTCCCCCATCCCGGGCCACTGGCGGAAACTACCCGGTCGGCCGGCAACGTCATGGCGGCAGATAGTGGAAAAGGACCTATGGGCCCACATGACCCCATATAGAAACGCTGGGTACCGGTGGGATGATGTGGTCAAAACCATGGCTCAAGACAGAAACCAGTGGAGGGCAATGGTTAATCAAGTTGGTATGGATCCGGAGCCCATCAGATTGCTGCAACAACAATAGAGATGGAACAAGCACAAGTATATATTAAGGCTTAGCCTTAGTGACCGCAGGCAGGAGCTTTTCACTATTTCTTTATGATATATCATAAACATAAGTGCTAAGTTGGCTTTTTCCTAGGCAAAAATTTCGGGAGGCGGAAGTCTGGGGTGCGATCCCCCAGGTCTGGGGGGGAGAAACATTTTCAAAAATGCTTAAAAATTAGCTGTTTTTTGCTGCTGAGCTAAAACTTAACAATTTTTTAACCTAAATTTAAGCTTAAAATAGCTTAAAATTTTTTCCAAATTTACCCTCAAAACCCTATTTCTCCGGGCACTTTAGAGTTCTGGGGGAGGCCCGAATCCTGGGGGGGCGACCCAAGTCTAGGAGGGGACCGATTTCTAGGGCCCCCCCTGTAGGAAAAAGCTAGGTGCTACATTATACGCGTACGTATACATAGTATATACAAGAATAAAAATGCTCCGATGGAGCATGAAAAATGCAATATGGGTGACACTGGGTTTTAAGCGGACAGAGGACTAGGTTCTAAAACGTTAATATGGGAGGGGCAGGTTGTAAATACCAGGAGGACTAGGTTAAAAGCGCACTAATATGGACCAGCTTCGCTGAACAACCCATATTCGCGGAAACTGCCCGGACTGATGCTGGTGGCAGTCCTTCAGTAACAGTTTACCAATTTGTGAGCATAGCTCTGCGTCTGCAACAGTTGTATTCGTAATACTTAATAATTACATAATTAATACAACTTACAACCCAACTTAATTTAATTAATGCATGTAATCCAACACTTAATACCACATATGCAGTAAAAATTGGTGTCACAAATCCCGCTCTGGCAGTTCAGTGTAAAGCGCTTGAAGTATATAAAGCATAATATTTCAAAATCAGCAAGCTCGCCTGGAAAGCTGACGAATTTAGAACTTAAGACAATAATGGTCAAATGCTAAGTGGAGCATGCGTACCCGCGAATATGGGTTGTTCAGCGAAGCTGGTCCATATTAGTGCGCTTTTAACCTAGTCCTCCTGGTATTTACAACCTGCCCCTCCCATATTAACGTTTTAGAACCTAGTCCTCTGTCCGCTTAAAACCCAGTGTCACCCATATTGCATTTTTCATGCTCCATCGGAGCATTTTTATTCTTGTCCTATTTCATTTTTAAGGTTCTCAGTAAACCTTAAGCAAAATGCTAAAGCTTTATGAAAGAAACTTTAAAAATTCCCCCAATATATAATTACGTAACAGTCAACCAAGCCATAGAACAAAGAAGCTTGAAAAGTACCAATTTCTCCATTTTTCTTGATTTTGACAGAAAAACCCTCATCTACTACAAATACGAATATTTTAGAAAGTTGCAGAAAGTTATCTGTAGTTTGTTATAAGCCATGCTGTACTTCCGCAGCACTCTACTGCAGCGCAACCAGACGCAAGCGTCACTGCCAAAGTAGTAGACTTATTCGGCATGATTTGTAAAGCTATTCTGCACGTGTCTGCAGAATTTCAAACGATTGCAACTTTTGTGTAGCTAGTTATAGGCCGTGCTGTACTTCCGCAGCACTCTACTGCAGCGCAACTAGACGCAAACGTCACTGCCAAGAAAGGAGACTTATACGGCATCATTTCCAATGCTATTCTGCACGTGTCTGCAGAATTTCAGACGATTGCAACTTTTGTGTAGCTAGTTATAGGCCGTGCTGTACTTCCGCAGCACTCTACTGCAGCGCAACTAGACACAAACGTCACTGCCAAAAAAGGGCACTTATACGGCATGATTTCCAATGCTATTCTGCACGTGCCTGCAGAATTTCAGACGATTGCAAGTTATCTGTAGTTAGTTATATGCCGTGCTGTACTTCTGCAGCACTCTACTGCAGCGCAACCATGTAGTAACATCGTAATAAGTATACGAAACCTATCTATAATAGTTTGTCATGTCCTAAACTATCTGTATGCCGAATTTCAAATACCAGTGACGAATGAATAACTTGTTATCGACGGTGCTGTGTTTGGGGCAGCACATACAGCACGGTGGAAGCTAGAGAGTGCACCAACTAGCATAGCTACAGTTCCCCCTTACTACAGACATAATTTTCACCAAGTTTCATATGTTTAGCCGTTTACAGTAAGTCTACAGACAGCGTGCTATGGTTGCTGCATAACAGTACAGCACGATAGCAGCACCGCACAGTGCTGCGACTATGCTCATCGTTTTCAGCGACCCCGATAACCCTTATATGCGTCCCGCTATATGGCCCAAAACAGCATATTTAGGCCTATTTTTGACTATTTTCTATTTTCTGGGCCGGCCGCCAGAACGATCCTGGCCAGATATCAAAAATCGCCCTCGTTAGGACATATAAACCCTTCCGTAGATCCTTATGCAACAAACCCCGTCTCTCTAGCGTCTTCCCTGAGTCCTGTAGCTTTGACAAAAAATTGGCCATTTTTGGCCATTTTAGCGCCAAGTCCACATTTGGCCGTCCGTACAGGGGGCGGGCCGGGCCGGGCAGCGAAAAAATATCAAAGAGGTTCACTTTCGGGATATATACGTTCAGAAAAACCAAACTTCACCTGCTGAAAATGCCCAGATCGTTCTAACACTGCGACAGAAAATTGCATTTTTCCAAGCGTGACTTACACGGAAAAAAAAACAAATGGACCTAACTTGCCCGGAAGCGAAAATTTTCAAAGTTGGAAATTTTGACCAAAACTTTTTTGCGACTTGTAGTACTCGTCGTGTAGATTCCAACGATACCAAAATTGTCCAGTTTCGTTGAGTATTTAGCTGGCACGGAGCTCGAACGGGTCTCCAAGGGCCGCACTGAGCCTTTTACACCCATATTTACACCCTTTTACACCCATATTATAGGGGAGCGCTCTCGCGCTCCCCTATAATATACGTAATACACACATTTTATTCGTCAGCTAACTATGCGAGGTTGAAAAGGAAAAGAATCTTCCAAAGCGGATCTCGTTTGATTCCTCAAAAACCATAAAGGTGCAACGTGCATTATATACGTACATATACGATCTATCCAATAGATAAAACTACATGTGGTCAAGGATGCATATACTACGTATATTATGTATACACATTGTACGTATACACGCATAAGTTGAAAGATGGACCATTTCCCTCCTTGACAACCTAATCCTCCAGAAACATTCCAAAGCATTTGCTAATATTTTTGCTCATCTCTAAGTGACACTCAGCTAATCCACACTACGTACATAATTATATACGAAAACGTATATAAGTGCATGTATACAAACCAATAATACATATATATACGTACATTATATAAATAAGCACTGCCAACATTATCATAGTGTCAAGCCAGAGATAATCTTGGTGAATATCATGTCAAATATCAAAATCACAACTTCGACTTTGGAGGGCGGCGGGCAATTAATCATCGATACGTCCATGTTTATGCGCTCAAAATACGCAGTTTAGTTTAGTTTCAAGTTCAATTGCGCGTTTTGAGATAAGTGCAAAATACCAAAAATCATAATATATATATATTCCTATTTTGTTGAAGAACTGACAAAAGACAAAGTAAAAGGCGGTTAAGAAATATCACCACCATCACCAACAAACCTTACAGCAGTTTAATAAAAATGCTTCAATAGCACTCTAAGAAACTGGGCTTTCTTTAATGGGGGGAGGGGGTGGGGGCCATACATGGGCAAGGTCTCCCTTCACAGGGTGTACCAAAAATTATTTTGCGCGGTCCCCCTTGGCCAAAACGGGGGGGGCTGGCGTGACGAGCCAAGGTAGGTAGAATAGCAACGATGACGACATTAACGAAATATATAAGAGCAAATATGCAACATTGTCTTCTATTTGTCACTTGTTTTGCACTCAATGCGCACATTGTCATCTGCTTGCCAATGTCATTAAAACTACTTATATACGTACATACGACAGAATTTTTGTTAGGTTTTCTGAATCATTCATAATATTTATTCCTGCTAAATTGCGCAACTTTGACATCAAGAACAGTGCTTGCGCTGCGCGGCCCCCTGATTTTGCTTGCGCACTGCGCGGTCCCCCCAGAAATTAGGGTGTACCTGGTACACCCTGAGTACACCCCTTGCGCATGTATGGTGGGGGCGCCCCCCACTCGACCCCCCCCCACTAAATATAAGGTGTCCAGAAAATGCCAAATTTTAAGGATTTTTGGTCAAAATTTTTATTTTCAAAACAGCTATATTTTTAAGCATTTTTCAAGAAAACTTTCGCGCACACCCACAGAAGTTTTTGCATACGTAGGAAAAAACCAGAATGATTTGAAAAAACGGAATTTTCACATAAGGTAGCACGAAATGCTGAGGGAAGTCTACATCCAAAGTTATACACAAAAGACATTATAACTGTTAAACCTACGCGAGTATGCTGTATGAAAGAACCAGGGATGGAAGGAATAGGCATGATAGACCATGGCAGAGCCAAACGTGTAGCAGGACAGCGTCATGTAGTCCAGGAAGAAACAGATGTGCCGGGCGTCCGGGGACAGCACATTGAACAGGTGGGCGAGACAGCTGGCGATCGGACAGCAGACCATCGTCCCAATGTAGCACAGGTAGGGCCAGTGATAGGGGTCCTTGATCAGGGGATTCTGCAGGTCGTGCTGATCGCCCAGGAAGGCAGCGCCGCCCTCCCCGCCCCAGCCGCACATCTGCCTCAGTTCCCACAGGAAGTACCAGAAGGGCAGGAAGTGGGTCCAGAAGTTCATCGTCTCGTTGGTGGGCATGAAGGCAGAGCGGATGCACTCCAGGGCACTGCTGTGCGGTTTCCGATAGCCCTCGCGAATGCCCACCTCCCAGAAAACCGGGGGCACCTCCTCCCGTCTGTACAGCGGATAGGGGGCCATATTGACACTGACTCGAATCATGATGACGAAACAAGGGCGACCAGCTGTTTTCTGCAAAAAATTCCCACAGCCGCGCTTAAAGCTTTGAATTTTGAAGTATATAACTCCTAGTTTGAAAGACCGGTTACACAGAAGATTTTATCCGGACAAGGCTGGATTTAAATAGCCAGAAGACAAGTATATACGAAAATGTGAAAAGAAAAATGTTATTTATGGATATGTACGTAGAATAGATCCAGAACAAAATGTGGAATGCTTACTAAATAATTATATACGGTCAATTAACGTATACGTATATATATATATACGTAGAATTATATATATGCGTTAGAAGAAATATAAATTAGAATCAAACAGACAAATATGTAAGTATGTGTATAAATTGAATTCTATAAATAATCGCTACCGCTCCATGTTTCTGGCAAATACAGGAATGAGTATGGATCCTTAACAAAAACCTATAATACAATGCATAGCCACATTTATGCAGGCAGTACCAACCAGACATGGGCAGGAGGTAAAATTGGGGGGGGAGTGAACGGCATAGGTGTAACGGAGGCTCCCCCAACTTTTTTGGGACCCTTGTCTGGAGACCTCCCCAAACCCCCCCCCCAACAAATTTTCTTTATGCATTTACATTTCTTTATGCATTTACAAATTTATGCCAAAAATCGCATTTTCAGCCGGTTCCAATACAAAAAACATTCAACCATGAAGTACGTATATATATATAAGATTATCATTGGACCGTGGTTTTAAACTAGCAAACCAACGTGTTTGCAAACATGTTTCCAGGTCCAAAATAAGGTCAACATTGAGTCAAAAGGTCTATAACACAGTTAAAAGCGCCTGTTTCTCGCAACAATAAACACTTTAAGCCAAAGACTTGGATTTTTTGAATTTTTTTGCAAAATTAACTTACCCTAAAAATAAATATATCAAAATTTTGGTCAATTACCCCCGGAGGCGCCCCCCCCCCAACCCCCGGGCTTACACCTATGGTTAAACCGGCGGTCTTAAAACCGGATTTCTCCGGTTTTTTGCACAAAGCCGGATTCTGGGGGTGAGCGACCTCTCGGGGGAGCTCCAACCAGGTCCTTCCCCAAGCACATGCATGAACAGTAGAATCATGAATGGTTGGGGATGGAGGAAGTACGGAAGAGGAGGGTATAAGAATATGCAAGAATCAACCAGAGTTGGCTGCTGCCTATCAATAAAAGCAAGCAAGCAATCGCGGAAACGAGGCCTGAAACTAACCGAATCTAGTATATATATACCCCAAGACTTGAGCTGGCTATATATATATAAATATATATATATATATATCGATACCGCTTTTGCCTAAAAACAAAAAATCTGGAATCTCATAGATGTGTTGGGTGGGGTGGGCCCCCCGGCACTTATAAAGATGGGGGGGGACAAAAATTTTGCCTTGGTCCCCCCTTATGGTTCGAAAAAATTTTTGTCTCCGATTTGGCTGAGTAGTTGTCCCTAGGGTAAATCGAGGTCGCTGATTTCAAAAATCGAATCGAGAGATCGATCCGATCGATCGATCAAAATCGATCAAAAAATTTTGTCTCCGATTTTCGCGAAAAGTCGCCTGTAGGTTAATTCAGGGGCGCTGATTCCGAATCTGCAGCCGAAATTTCGATCAGAGCTGCCAAATTCGACTTATAGACGATTTTTGAAAAAATCGATGAAAATCAATTTTTGCGGGTGCAGGATCGATTTTCATGAAATTTCGACCGCAGATTCCGAATCAGCGCCCCCGAATTACCCTATAGCATAGTTTCCTTTGGGGGGGGGGTATCCCCCCCCAAAATTTTTGACCAAATTTACCCCCCCCCAGATTTTTTGACTTACCCTCCCCCAACTTTTGGCTACCCCCCCCCGAACCCCCTCCCAACGATTTTTGGACCCAAAAAGTTAGCTAAATTTGGTCGAAAAATGGTCATTTTTTGAAAAATTTTTCTAAAATTTTGACCTAAAATCGCAAAATAATAAAATAGTAAAATAATCGCAAATAATAAAAAGCAAACGACATGCGGGATGAACTGGAGGACCTATTGGAGGCCCAAGATAAAAAGCACCGAGCAGCTGTGTTCGGGCTTCCTGAACAGAAGGCTCCTGCAGGGGCTGAGGAGCCTCTATCTGTGGCGGATGCCAAACGCTTGGACCTTGACGAAGTGCGCCAGATTGCCGATGATATCGGCATTGATCCAGATTATGTCCAAGAGGTTTTCCGTGACGGCTTGCCACGGAAAGATGGCAAACCAAGGATCCTTAAGGTCAGCTTCAAGCCATTAGCAGCAAAGTCAGCATTTATCGGCGGAATCAGAGATCAGCGAGATAAGAAGGATCGCTGGGAGAAAATATGGGCCCGTCCTGACCTAACCTACCGTGAACGACGTAAGGATGAAGCTCTTCGTGAGAAGCTGTTCAAAGCCCGGGAAGTGTGCGAAGATGCCATAATTAGACGTAGTTTAATTGTTAATCGGAGAACGGGTGAAGTTGTAAATGCATAGGAGAGAGGGCCCCCGCACAAACAAAAGCAGAAAATTAGTGATTTAAAAATTGAGACTACAGTTGACACATCTTTGTGTATTCTTTTAAATGTTTGTTCAATAAGAAATAAAATAGAACAGCTTAAATTGTATATATTTAAATGCGCTTCCCGTGAAGCCTTTTCTAATTTGCATTACTGAGACTTGGCTTAATTCTGGTAAAGACTTAGATATCATATTTAGTATAGAGGGATATAAAATGCATAGACTAGATAGAGACCAGGTAGAGTTGCAAGGAGGGATAACGATGCCCTCTGTTGGAGGAGGAATAATGTTATATAGCAAGGTTCACAAAAAAAATCACCCCGAAAATTCACAAAAAAAATCACCCACCTAGACGGCTAGCAACAAGCCGCAGCTGGAAAATTTTTTGCATGGTAATAGCCACAAGTCCCAGCCCCAACATATGTAAGTTTGGCTGCCGAGGCTCAACTCCTCCGACTAGGGTGCCCAAAATAGTCGACTCACCCAAAATCGGACCCTCGGACAACTCCGGGCCAAAATTGAAATTTTTGCTGGTACTCACTATGGACTTTGCGCAGGTACCCCATATTATGCATGTGACATGTCCTAACTCTAGGCTATCCAACCATATATAGCAAGGTTCACAAAAAAAAATCACCCCGAAAATTCACAAAAAAAATCACCCACCTAGACGGCTAACAACAAGCCGCAGCCGGAAAATTTTTTGCATGGTAATAGCCACAAGTCCCAACCCTAACATATATAAGTTTGGCTGCCGAGGTCCAACTCCTCCGACTAGGGTGCCCAAAATAGTCGACCCACCCAAAATCGGACCCTCGGACAACTCCGGACCAAAATTGAAATTTTTGCTGGTACTCACTATGGACTTTGCGCAGCTACCCCATATTATGCATGTGACATGTCCTAACTCTAAGCTATCCAACCATATATTGGATTCCCTGCCATGTCCTCTGGGTTCGCCACCGGCGGGTGATTTTTTTTTTTTGTGAACAAGTTCACAAAAGAAAAATCACTATCAACTATTTATAAAATGCCTCTGGGGCAACCGCTAGGGTAAAACTAATGCCAAATTCGAGCTCAGCTACCCGGAAAACCTATATAGAGCATGTTTTAGGTACCTCAACCCCCTTCTGACAGGCGGTCCGGCCGATGGACCCGGCCCGGACCCTCCGGACCCAGGGGGTGGTCAGGATCACCTATCTGGGCAAACGCTACCTAAAAACTAATGCCAAATTTGAATTCTACGCACCGAAAAACCTATATAGGCGAGAGTTTAGGCTTCTGGGGCCTTGAAATAAAATTTTTGGTCAGTCACGTGACCCCGACCCAGGTCACGTGACCCTAGGCCAAGTCACGTGACCATTCCAGATTCGAAATTACTCCGCCAAATTGTTTGTTCTGTGCTTACTAGAGCAATAGAACACAAAATAAGTGGATTCCTAGCTTCCTGGTATCAATAATAAAGGTCAAGCACATTGGCCTGGGTAGCCACTTTGGACCCGGGGGCCGAGAACCAAAATTCGAAGTTCAGCCTGTGCAAAAAAAACTTTGGGGTCCAAATTTTTTTACATAATAAAACTATGGACTATGCTCTATTTATGCATGAAAAGAAAAATTTCCTAGCTATATCCTGAGATCAGATCCGGTGGTGATTTTTTTTTTGTGAACAAGTGATTTTTTTTTGTGAATTCGTTCACAAAAAAAAATCACAAAAATTTTTTATTACTCACGCTACATGAGGGCTACCGGCATGAAATTTGCACCATATGTAGAGGGGGTCACTGCCGTTCCATACGTACCAAAAGTTTTTCGATCGGACTTCATTTGCGAAATTGCCAGCAAAATTTCGATTTTTGATTTTTTTTTGTGAACCTTGCTATATTGGATTCCCTGCCAGGTCCTCTGGGTTCGCCACCGGTGGGTGATTTTTTTTGTGAACAAGTTCACAAAAGAAAAATCACTATCAACTTTTTGTAAAATGGGGCAACCGCTAGGGTAAAACTAATGCCAAATTCGAGCTCAGCCACCCGGAAAACCTATATAGAGCATGTTTTAGGTACCTCAACCCCCTTCTGGCAGACGGTCCGGCCGATGGACCCGGCCCGGACCCTCCGGACCCAGGGGGTGGTCAGGATCACCTATCTGGGCAAAGGCTACCTAAAAACTAATGCCAAATTTGAATTCTACGCACCGAAAAACCTATATAGGCGAGTTTTTAGGCTTCTGGGACCTTGAAATAAAATTTTTGGTCAGTCACGTGACCCCGACCCAGGTCACGTGACCCTAGGCCAAGTCACGTGACCATTCCAGATACGAAATTACTCCGCCAAATTGTTTGTTCTGTGCTTACTAGAGCAATAGAACACAAAATAAGTGGATTCCTAGCTTCCTGGTATCAATAATAAAGGTCAAGCACATTGGTCTGGGTAGCCACTTTGGACCCGGGGGCCGAGAACCAAAATTCGAAGTTCAGCCTGTTCAAAAAAAACTTGGGGGTCCAAATTTTTTTACGTAATAACCACTATGGACTATGCTCTATTTATGCATGAAAAGAAAAATTTCCTAGCTATATCCTGAGATCAGATCCGGTGGTGATTTTTTTTGTGAACGAGTGATTTTTTTTTCGTGAATTCGTTCACAAAAAAATCACAACAATTTTTTATTACTCACGCTACACGAGGGCTACCGGCATGAAATTTGCACCATATGTAGAGGGGGTCACTACCGTTCCATACGTACCAAAAGTTTTTCGATTTTTCGATCGGACTTCATTTGCGAAATTGCCAGCAAAAATTCGATTTTTGATTTTTTTTTTGTGAACCTTGCTATATGTGTTAGAAACGGTTACCGTATTCTCGCGCTTAAGAGAACATGTTCTCTTAAGTGAAATACGGGCAAAATTGGAAAATTTTCTGATTTCACTTAAGAGAACATGCTCACTTAAGAGAACATGTTCGCTTAAGTGAATGTTCAGTACTACCAAAAAACAATCATCGATGTTGCTTTTTCATTTTTTATAATTATTATTGTCACTTTTTATGGCGTGAATGGTTTACGTCATTAATTTTTCTTGGAAAAAACAAGAAATTCAGTATGCGTTGACCAATTTTTATGAAATTTTGTTTTCAAAAACAATTTTTAAATTTAGCCTTCACAATTTTTCTGAATTCACTTAAGAGAACACGTTCACTTAAGAGAACATGTTCTCTTAAGTGGGTGGTCCCTTAAGCGCGAGAATACGGTAATTATTTGATCTGTGATGATTTATGTGGGAAAGGTTGTGAATCGTTGTGGGTGGATGTATTTGATTTTGAAAACAGACGTTCGCGATTTGGTATTTTTTATAATTCACCGACTGTCGGAATGAACGATTTAGATTCATGTTTTCAAAACATATAGCTAATTATCATGATCTATCAGTATTCTTTGATTCGCTTGACTGGAATATAATATTTATGGGATGTACTAACATTGAACAGTACTGGTTAGAGTTTAAAAATTGTGTATACTTTGCGATTGAAGACTTTGTTCCCTTAACTAGAAAAAAGAAAGGAACTTTTCAATTTCCACTGACTGCAAACACTGTAAACCTTGTACGTGAAAAAAAGAAAGCTTGGAGGCGCTTCAGAAAATGCCGATCAAATTTTAACAAAAGGCGTCACCGTCTTTTGTGTAAACAAGTAAACCGTGCAATTATTTCAGATAAGATAGCTTTTGAAAATAGCTTGACAAATACAGGAAGAGTAGACAAATTCTATGCATATGCAAGAAAGCGTTTACGACAAAAGGACACCAGTATTGTTGCCCTTACTAACAATGATGGTGTTACTGTACTGGGCTTATTCTAGTGGGGGTGGGGTGGGGGGGCCCCCCCATAAACCCCCTTCCCCCCCCAAAAATCGTCCCCCTCCCAAAAATCGCCCCCCCCCCAAAAAAAGTGGGTGCCCCTTTTGGTACCAAATTTTGCCCTGAAAAAATCGCTCAGAAGGCCAAGTTTTCAAAAATTTTCCGGCTTTGCCGGACATTTTTACTCAGTTTTTGCCCTTTTCAACACTAAATCTGTTTATGTTTGCTATAAAAATCAACTTTTATAGTATATGCCTGAAAAACAGCGCTATTTTTAGCATATTTTTCGAAAAATTTTCGCCCCCCCCCAAAAAAATTCCTTGCCCCTCGGACCTTTGGGGGGGCCCCCAAGAAGCCCCCCTCCCCAAGAAAAAATCCCTAGAATAAGCCCAGCTGTATAGCCATGGGGGGAAAAAACCCACATTTTCGGATTTTGGCTGGAACTTTTTTATTATAAGGGGTATCTGAGAACTTTATATACCATCGTACTTGGCGTACTTAGAACTTTCTTTTAAGCCTATTTGCACTTCTCAATGTTGTACCGTTAGAGCGGTATAATGCAAAAAGTAGCGGGGGAAAAAAACCCAATGGGGGGAAAAAACCCAAATGGGGGGAAAATAAACCCACCCCTCACAGGTCTTAAAAATTGTTCTATCGCAATTCTGACACTTCCAATGTAAAATTCAACCCTTTTTTAGTTAGTATGAACCAAAAAACCCGATCTAAGTAGCTTTTTTTGAGATCTCATGTGCCGTTGAAAATGCTGCATCAACTGGCCAGGTTTCATAAAGTTTAACACATAAACATAGGGCAATTTTTGAAAAATGCTAAAAATGATGTAATTTGATAAAACTTATTATTCTATCGTGTAGAGAATGGTTTTTTACGTAGAATTGGCTGTTAAAATCCACAGTTGTACCTGTATTGGGTCCTCCAGCAGCGAAATGGCACTTTTAAGGTTTTTAGCCCCTAGCTAGCCAGATAAGCAAAATTGTCCGAATCTGACCGCATAGGATGACGCAGCGTGCTCGATAGTACCCTGCTATAGTCTCTAATTGTTTCCGTGTTGAGTTGTTAAAAAATTTTTCAAAAAAATTTGGGTGGGTTTTTTCCCCCCAAAGTGGGTTTTTTTCCCCGCCACGTTTGGCAATGTGCCAGACTAACGGTACAGCGGATCGGTCTAATTTTGGCTGTGTGCAAAGAGGAAGAGTTGCCATCATTGCAGATATTTGCAAAACTTTTCTAGCCCAACCCAGTCAAAAGTTACATCGGTCCAAACTTTTGCAAAATTTTGGCATGGTTGGACCAAAAAGTAGTTGTCATTTTCAAAATGTCATAAAATGAGCAGGAGTGAACCAAATGACTTGATCTTTGCATACATAGGTAAGAAAGAGTCGCGCTTCCTGCTGCTATGTTTTGGAGCTCATATCTCCAACCCATGACCCAGGAGGCGGGTGGGTTTTTTTCCCCCCAAAAAGGGGGTGGGTTTTTTTTCACCCCATGGCTATATATGATGATAGTGATAAATGTACTGTTCTTAATGATGTTTTTGCTTCTGTATTTACCATTGATAATGGGAATATTCCTCTTGTTGAAAATAGGACAAGTGATGAAAATTCGATATACGATTGTGTTTTCGACGAATTTGACGTTTATAAAGTGCTAAAAGATTTGGCGCCAAAATTGTCAGCTGGACCTGATGGTATTCGAAGCATTTTTGTAAAAAATTTAGCATTTTCTTTAGCATATCCTCTTACTAAAATATTCAAAGAATCGCTGGTGACTGGCTCGGTGCCCACAGATTGGCTGAAAGCGGATATTTGCCCTATTTATAAAAAGGGTGGCACGACAGACCCAAGAAACTATAGACCAGTTAGTCTGACTGCGGTTTGCTGTAGGGCAATGGAGAGAGTCTTGAAACCTTTCTTTGTAAACCATTTGATTGAAAAGTCAAAATTTAATATCACAGTGCCAACATGGATTTCTAAAGAATAGATCAACTTTGACGCAATTATTGGATTGTATACATAGTTGGTATGAGGCTTGGGATAATGGTGATAGTGTCGATATTGTATACATTGACCTAATGAGGGTTTTTGACACAGTATCGCATTCAAAGTTACTACGTAAGCTGGAGGCTTACGGTTTTCGGGGGAGAGTTTTGAAATGGATTAATGCCTTCTTGTCAAATCGAAAACAAAGGGTGAAAATATCAAATTCTTTCTCTGGTTGGAAAAACGTAACAAGTGGAGTGCCGCAGGGGTCAGTGCTAGGACCAATTTTGTTTTTAGTCTTTATTGACGATCTTCCACAGAATTTGTTAACTAAAATACGACTGTTTGCTGATGATGCTAAACTGTATAGGATTGTAAATGTAAATGATGGAGGAAACATACTCCAAAATGATTTGATAGCTATTGATGCTTGGACCAATGAATGGCAGATGAATGTTACTGTTGCAAAATGTGCTGTACTGCATATGAGTTTTAGGGATGAGCATAGACTTTATAGTTTAGCTGGTGAAAACTTAAGCGCAGTAGACTGTATTCGAGATTTGGGAATAATGATTTCAAATGATTTGACATTTACAAAGCATATTAGTCAGCTAAAAGCGAAAGCAAATCAACGCCTCGGTATTGTTCTCAACAGTTTTCATACAAAAAATACAGAAATCTTAGTAAAAGTATTTGTGACCTATGTAAGGCCACTTCTTGAATATTGTACACCGATTTGGTCTCCATCACTTTTGAAAAATATAGACGCTATTGAGAGTGTGCAGAGAGCCTTTACGAAACGTTTAAACGGCTTGTCGGCCGTAAGCTACAAGCAACGTCTTGTAGCTTGTGGCCTGCAATCTCTTGAAATGAGGCGGTTATTGTTTGATTTACATTTGATGCATAATGTTATATACAACACCTTTGATTGTAGCTTTAACGAATGCTTTACTTATTCTGTTGACGTTGGAACGAGGGGCAAACATAGCCTGTCTATTCGACCTAAGGTTTTCAGAAAGTCACGTACTGGTAACTCGTTTTTTATAGAGTTTCTACTGTCTGGAATTATCTTCCAGAAGAGATCGTTTCATCCCATCTAAGTGTTTTTAAGCTAAAGTTGTTGAAATTTGAACCGCAGCTTCAAAAGTTTATGCGGGGGCGTGCACTACAGGGACAATAGTCCCTTGCATGCCAAACTTTTATATCAGAGTAAAATCACTTGACTTTGTAATTTCAAAATTTTTGCGTTGACTGTGACTCAAATTCCATGGCCACCTAACTTCCAGCGTCTGTGTAATTATATACTACTATGTATATATGTATAATACTTTTTATACATACGTACTAGGGATCGACCGGAACTCCGAAAAACCGGAACCGGAACCGGAACCGGAACGAGCTTTAAAAAACCGGAACCGGAACCGGAACCAGCTCTTTAACACTACAAAAATCGAAATTTTTTCTTAGCTTCTGGACAATTTTCGCTCAATTTTTTCGAATTTTTGTAGCTAATAGAACGTTGTAATAACATTTTAAATTGTATTTTACATATAGCCATGGGGGAAAAAACCCACTTTTTCGGATTTTGGCTGGAACTTTTTTGTTATAAGGGCTAGCTGAGAACTCTATATACCATCGTACTTGGCGTACTTAGAACTTTCTTTTAAGCCCATTTGCACTTCTCTAGGTTGTACCGTTAGGCCGGTATAATGCAAAAAGTAGCGGGGGAAAAAAACCCAATGGGGGGAAAAAACCCAAATGGGGGGAAAATAAACCCACCCCTCACAGGTCCTAAAAATTGTCGTAGCGCGATTCTGACACTTCCTGTGTAAAATTCAACTCTTTTTTAGTTAGTATGAGTCAAAAAACCCGACCTAGGTAGCTTTTTTTGAGATCTCATGTGCCATTGAAAATGCAGCATCAAATGGACAGGTTTCATAAAGTTTAACACATAAACATAGGGCAATTTTTGAAAAATGCTAAAAACGATGTAATTTGATAAAACTTATTATTGTAACGTGTAGAGAATGGTTTTTTACGTACAATTGGCTATTAAAAGTCACAATTAGACCTCTGCTGGGTCATCCAGCAGCGAAATTGCACTTTTAGGGTTTTATGCCTCTAGCTGCCCAAGTATTCAAAATTGTCCAAATCTGACAGCATAGGGTGACGCAGCGACCTCGATAATATCGTACTACAGTCCCGAATTGTCTCCCAGTTGAGCTGGTAAAAAAATTTTCAAAAAAATTTGGGTGGGTTTTTTTCCCCCCAAAGTGGGTTTTTTTCCCCGCCACGTTTGGCAATGTGCCAGTCTAACGGTGCATCGGATCGGTCTAATTTTTGCTGTGTGCAAAGAGGAAGACTTGCCATCATTGCAGATATTTGCAAAACTTTTCTAGCCCAACCCAGTCAAAAGTTACATCGGTCCAAACTTTTGCCAAATTTTTGGAAGGTTGGACCAAAAAGTAGGTATCATTTTCAAAATGTCATAAAATGAGCAAGAGTGAACCAAATGACCTGATCTTTGCACACATAGGTTAGAAAGAGTCGCGCTTTCTGCTGGTATGTTTTGGAGCTCCTAGCTCTAACCCGTGACCCAGGAGGCGGGTGGGTTTTTTTCCCCCCAAAAAGGGGGTGGGTTTTTTTTCACCCCATGGCTATAGTTAATTCAATGCATGAAAACGAAATTTGCAATTTATATATATATTAGGAGAATTTTTCTTGTTATACAGTTAAAGTTTACTACATGTATATATATATAGCTCTAAAACTGTATACAATATATGTATACAACTTAATTATACACGGTATCGGTATGAGTACTTTATTCAATCACATTCTCGACGCAAAAAACTACGTATATATATATTTACGTTATTACACCGAATCTCGGTGAATGACTTGATTGAATGCAAGTTGACTTCTCAGGGAAATCTATTGGCAAATTAAAAATTTTTTAGTTAAGCAGAATATTAAGAATATTAAATTAAATTAAATATATACATAGAAATTAATTCAACGAAATATCTGCAAGCATCAAAATTGTTAGAAGATCTTTTTTAGTTTATTATCTAATTTGACAAACAATCTTTGGTCATATATAATCAACTAGAGCTCCAGGAAAAGTTACAGCATTTTCAAAACACTAAATCAAAAATTAAATTGTTGCAAAAATGCCATCGACATTTAGCTAAGATATCCATTATTATTTAGCTTAAGATAACTATTATAATTTTAGTTTACTTTTATTCTGTTTGTATGTATTCAAGAGAAAAAGCCTGAATCTAGCTATGAGCTTACATAGGTTAGCTTTAATAACTGGTCTTCAGTTTTTAAATTTTGCCCAGGTGACCTTAGCTTATAATTACTTATTTGGTTCTAGCTGTTTTGTGAGAATGCAAATTTTTGTACCTTTTTGGAGATTTTTGTCTCGTTGCAATATTTAAATTTTCATCCATTAAACATATAAAGACTAAAGTCTTTTTCACACTTTTCAAAGAAAGTTGAATTAAACGAATTTCTCCCAGTTGAAAAAATTTTTACCTTTTTGATTAGCAACATCTGGGTTTTTAAATTTTAAGTGACATTTCTTCAACATATTTATACTTTAAAAACCCTTGCTATATACATATTTTGTTCCAGCCATAATGTTGAAATAATTATGTTGCACTCGGCGCGAAAATTGATCACTAAACAAACAGCAAAAATCTTATTCTATGCTATTTAAACAATTGGGACAATAGTTTTAAGCTAAAACTGACAAGTAATTATATAATAAAACAGTGCACTATAATTTTGAAATAGCAAAGGTATATGACAAGGTTTCATTTAAATTTATTATTAAACATCTCCTACCAACAATTACATAATTTGAAAAGGGAATCGGCGGGCTTGTGCTACCTTTTTCTGAATTATATATATAAGTATAAGTTTTCTTGCATAGTAATTCATAACAATGAATTAAGTTGTATATATATATATATTAGACATTATATATACGTAATATATATAATGTCTAATATATATATATACAACTTAATATAATAATAATATATATAATATATATTATATACTACTAATTCTAAACATTCTAAGTATATAATGCAATAGCGCCGCAGGCGAAAATTTTTTGAGAAAATAATATTCAGTTAGAAGAGAATAGCAATTTTCCAAAAAATTTCAAGAAATTTAACAAAATTTTAGAAAATTTTAAAAAATTTTGCATTTTATAATAGGCTAAAATTGGTTCCGGTTCCGGTACGTTTTCAAAAACCGGAACCGGAACCGGAACCAAAAAGTACCGGAACCGGAACCTTAATTCCGGATCCCTAATACGTACGTATATATAAATGTCTACTAACCCTATCACGGCTTGGCCGCTTGCAAGCACCAGCTTTTCCGTGGTAGATGTAATACACGGTTGTATGTGGACGCGGCATCGGGGTTGGGCGGCCGCGGAGAAAATCACGCTGCTGTTATAAACTAAAACCCAATACTAACCCAGCGTGATTTACTCGGGTTTAATTAAAAAAATCACCGGTAAACAAAAAATCAGTGGCAGATCGGATCCCAGACCCAGAGAGCAGTTAGCAACGCAGGCTACAGTTTACCCCCTGTGAGACCCCCCCACGGAGAGGCCAAAACCCCCTCCCCCCCTACCCGACCTCAACTACTCCCCCCCCAGCCCATAGGTGTACCACCTGTTTGGGTTGGGGGGGGGGGAGTAGAAGGTCCAAATTTGACTCGGGGGACCCCAACAAAATCCGAAATTTGGGGGAGGGGGACCCCCCTAAACTGTACCCAAGTTCTTTAGCTAAAAATGCTCCTTTTTCGATGTACTGTTCATTGAACTTACTCAAAAGCTTCTGTCAATAGTTTTCGTATGCGAAAATAGGGCTTGAAAATTGACAAATTTGTGCTAAAATGTATATACTTAAATTTGCCCAGATTGTGGTTTATAATAGCGTATATTACCTTTTAATTGCTATAAATAACCATCTTTAGCTCTTTATATGTGATTTATAGCTGTTATTTCGAATTTTTTTCAAAAATTTTCAGAAATTGCTAAAAAATTTTTCAAAAATTTTGCATTTTTTATTTGGTTTGGACCCAATTTTAGGGGGGGGGGGAGGGGGGTTTGAGCTCGGCTTGGGGGGGGAGTAGTTGAGGTCGGGTAGGGGGGGAGGGGGTCTCACAGGGGGCAAACTGTAGCCTGGTACACCTATGCCCCAGCCGAGCTCAAACCCCCCTCGGCCCCTCCCCCCTAAAATTGGGTCCAAACCACGTAAAAATGCAAAATTTTTGAAATTTTTTGCAATTTCTGAAAATTTTTGAAAAAAATTGGAACAAATGGCTATAAATCAGCTATAAACTGCTAAATATGGTTATTTATAGCAATTGAAAGGTAATATACGCAAGTATAAACTACAATCTGGGCTAATTTAGGCATATTTTAGCACAAATTTGTCAATTTTTAAGTCCTATTTTCGCATACGAAAACTATTGACAGAAGCTTTTGAGTACGTTTAATGTACTGTACATCGAAAGAGGAGCATTTTTAGCTAAAAAAACTTGGGTACAGTTTAGGGGGGGTCCTCCCCCCCAAATTTCGGATTTGGGTCGGGTCCCCCGAGCCAAATTTGGACCTTCTACTCCCCCCCAACCCAAACAGGTGGTACACCTAGGGCCAAATCCCAGACACAACCCACCCAAATTTTCCAGACATCCTCAAAATTTTTAAAATTTTGCCTCAAAATTAGTAAAAATTCGAAATTTTTTGGAAAAAATCAAATTTTTTGCAAAAAATAAAAGTTTTTCGACTAAATGAGCAAAAATGAAGAAATATTGTTGATTTTTACTTGGAAATAACGTTTCTTCAGCGAATTCGAGAATTTTTTCTAAATGTTTGAGCAAAAAAATTTGGGCCCGTAGCCCCCCCCCCCGCACTGTTGGGGGATCCCCCCACCGGCTTAGTTGAGCCGAAGGTACGAAAAAAAACGGGTTTTTTAGGGTAAATTTTGCAAAATTTTTCAAAAATGTTGAAATACTTGGCTTTAAAGCGTTTATATATATACTATTGCGAAAACACACGTTTGTAACTGTATTATGGACTTTCGGACTCATTATTGACCTTATTTTAGACTTGGAAACATGTTGGCAATCAAGTTTTCGAGTTTAAAAACAATGTCTAATGTAAAAATTATATACTTCATAGTTGAATGTTTATTAGCATTAGAAACGGCTGAAAATGCGATTTTTGGCATAAAAATAGAAAACTTAATGGAGGGTTAGGGGGTCCTGGGGGAGGGGGCCCCCCAAAAAAAGTTGGGAGAGCCCCCAACCTCAAATCTCCGTTACACCTATGGTTGGGGGCATAGGTGTACCTTGAGAAAAAGTTGGGGGAGGGGGTAGCCGAAATTAGGGTGGGTGGGGTCCGGAAAAATCGAATTTGGGGGAGGGGGGGGGTAAAAATTTTTTGGTCAAAAATTTAGAAAAAATTCGCGAATTCGCTAAAAACGTTATTTCCAACTAAAAATCAACAATGTTTCTTCATTTTTGCTCATTTAGTCGAGAAACTTGGATTTTTTGCATATAATCATTCGAATCGTCTAACCAAGACCTACAACTTTGCTCTTGAGAGTATTCTTCGACTCCTTACGGTTTAAGGTGGTGATTCCCTTTGGTCACATAAAGTTTGCACCATAATTACTCATTCATTACTTGGAGTTAAGAAGCCATTTTTATATCAAAATGTAGCTTGATATTTTCTCTTTTTAATGCATGCCACGAAACTAATGTTGCTTTTCTAAAATATTTTTAACACATTTTAGAAGAAGTATAATTTTCCAGAATTTTTGCAGACTCAAGTAAATTTTTTCGCGAGACATCGGTTATATCATTCGATACCCCCATCAAATAGCTGGGGACGATTTTTTATTTATTGTGAAATCGCTCTTCGTTATAGAGAAATAAGCTGAAATGTGTGCGTAACCTGTATTTTGCCTACTTTTTCCAAATTTGTCAAGCGATTACTATAGCTAGAAAGCAGCAATCGGGGCAACTAAAAAATCGTCCCTGGGTATATTTGTGCAGAACACATTTGTTGAGTAGCAGCCCTCTAGCTTGCATGGTGAATGCTCCACAATCTTTGGAAAAAATTGGTCGTGTTTTTGCAAAACCTACATTTTTATGATAGCAGCCTACAGGATAGCAGTTGGAAGACGATCATGCGTCAGATAATTTGTTCCTCTGAGACCTTCAAATCGACGCCCTTAGTTTGATTTTACGGCTTGCGTGATTCAAGAAATGTTGGATTATTTGATTTCTGCAAAAATGACAAGTTTTCGACGCCAAAATAAGAAAGTCGGCTATATCTCACGGTAGAGAAAAGCTAGAAACTTGCTTTGAAAAGCAAAAATGTGAAGCTGAATGAGATCTTTTGAATGAATATAGTCATAACTGCATAGCAAATGCGAAACGTTCAGAAATTGGGAAAAACCACTCTGACCGGAAATCTCGAATTTTTGAATCGGGATTGCGCGGAGGGTGTTAGAACGCTAAAAGAACTTATTTCGGAAAGTTTCATCAAATTTCATCTTGATTTACGCCACCAAATAACAATATGTGACCAAAAGGTATCACCACCTTAAGGGGGCGCTTGCGTTACCGGGAACCGTTGTCCTGCATCCATTTTTCAACCAATCTCTGTCAAACTTTCGGTAATTATAGCTAGTGTTAAATACTAGCAATATGCAGAATTTGATGATTCCAGTGCTTGGCTTGCTACTTACACAACAGGGATAAGTTTAAATTTTCAAAATGGTGCCATTCATTAACGGCTGAATGAAATTATCTCAAATATTGCACAAATGTATAAATAAACCTAGTGCAGAGACAATTTTTTCAGTTTCTTGATTTATGCAATTTTGAGAATTTTATGCATGTTCAAAAAGTTTGGAAGTCAATATCTCACGGAATATACTACTTAAACAAAAACTAAAAAAATTGCCCCTGCGCACCTCCCAAATAGACGTACATGCAAATTTTGAGCAACTTTGGTGGAAGCATTTATGAGGAAATTAATTTGGAAAATTTCCCACTAATCGCTTTTGTTTTGCGCATATATTATGATTTTAATAAGTTGAGTAATGTATTTCATAAAATAATAAACAAATTTAACAAAAAGCGTCATTAAAAACCTTGTAAAACTTGTTTTAGAACGATTAGTTTTCAGTTTGCTATACACGATGAGAATGGTCAACGTAAATTTGCCATTTATTCAACCGCCTGTAACTTTTTATAGAAACCACGTACAGAAGAGATATGAACATCGTTGTTAAGCTCTTTTTATGCTCTTTGACATGGTTTAAGTAGGCGTATTATAGAAAACTTAATAAATTTTCAATTTTTTAAGCCATGGTGGTAGCTATCTAATTACGGGGTCTTAGCCGCCGAAATTTTGTCAGCACATAGACCGCCAACCAAAGTACCTAGCTTCACTGAGCTTTTCTTTGCAATTGAACAATTTGTCCAAATTTTGCACTTATAACCCCGATAATGCAAGTGCCACCTTAAGAGATAACAGCGAAAATTTATTTTCGACGTCCAAACCTGGCCATTTTTCGAAAAATCAAATACTGCAAGATTTCGACAGTTTCAAAATTTGCTGCCAATACCCGAATCAGCCCCTTAAATCACAATTCAAATAGATTTTGGCCGGCCGTTCACAAGCATTACTCACATGGGCCAATTATCCGACGCATGATCATCTTCCAATTGTTATCCCGTACGCCGCTATCATAAAAAAGTGTAGTTTTTGCAAAAGCTCGACCGGTTTTCCCCAGCGGTTGCGGAGCATTTACCATGGGAGTTGGAGGGCTGGTTCTTAACAGTTGTGTGCTGCACAAAAATGCCCAGGGACGCTTTTTTAGTTGCTCCGATAGCTATTTTCAGCTAAAGTGGTCGCTTGCCGAAGTTTGAAAACCTACGCAAATCCAGATTACGCAAACATTTCAGCTTATTTATCCATACGAGGAGTGATTTCATAATAACTAAAAATCGTTCCCAGCTATTTGGTAGACGTATCGAATGATATAACCGATGTCTTGCTAAAAACGCTACTTGAGTCTTCAAAAAATCTAGAAAATGATACTTCTTCTAAGCTGTGTGAAAAAATTTAGAAAGCCAACATTAGTTTCATTATTAAATAATAAAAAATATCAAGCTACATTGCAATACGGATGGCTTCTTAGCTACATGAAATGAAAGAGTAATAATGGTTCAAAGTTAATGCCATTAAAGGGAATCACCACTTTAAAAGGAGCTTGCATTATAGGAATTATGTATGTAAATTTTGAACAGATTGTTCAATGTTTAGGAAATCCGAAGTCGAGCTACTCTGGCTGGCTGGGTACGTTTTCGTTTTACCAAATTTCGTCTGCAAAGTCCAAGTGGTTGAATAGCTACCGGGATAGTTTAGAAAATCTAAATTTTATTTAAGCTTCACAGGATAAATTGAAATGGACTTTGTGAAAGAGCACAAAAAGGGATTTAAAAAAATGTGCGTACCTCTTCTGCACTTTGTTTATACCAAGACTCATAGGCAATCGTAGACATGGCTAATTTACGTGGAACATTTTTTAGCGCATTGCAAACTGAAATCGAATCATGCGAAAATGGAATCTATTGCATCTATCAAAACATTCTGACTCCAGACAATTGACTGAATTCCATTCGGACAGATGTCTTTTGTAATTCTGCTGAATGTTTTACTTTACGGAGAGCTGCCCAAAAAATTGTCAGACGTTTATGGAATTTTACTGTTGGTGATTCCACTGTTTTCATTCCCACAGAAAGCTGCTACCACATTTTGTGATGCAGAAAGATGGTGAATTCGGTCATTCATCCGGAGTCAGAACCAGAACCGGAGTCAGTTGATAGACGCATATGGTATATTTAGATGCTGCTTTTGAGTTAGTTGGTAGTATTATTCTATGAAGCACATGGTGCAGCATGTTGAAATCATAATAAATACATAAGCGACTAGTGTGAAATCTTCAATTTTGATTTTCTCCAAACTGCTTATGGTGCTGGTATCGCTTTGTGTAAATTCGACCAAACAAGCTTCAATTCTTTGTGAAAGTTGATGAAACTTTCCAAATACATTATTTTCGTGCTCTTTAACATTCTGGGACCAGTCCCGGATTTTTAGGTGTAAAGATAAGAAAGTTTTGGTTTTTGCCCTTATTCTCTCAGTACATGGCCTCCACACCGGATTGGTTGTGATGGCTGGAAAGAGGGTGCGAAAATGATCATTTTTGCTTTTACAACTTTTGAGCTACTTTGAGTGGTTAAGGCAGTATAAGCCAAAAACGATTTTTGGGGTCAATGAAGAAATCAGTTTTTTCAAAATTACTGCCAAATCTTACATACAATTTCGTCTTATGTATACTCAATCGATACATCCTCCAATTGCGCATTTTATCAATACCTATTCGCTGGAGTTCGTTGCTTTAAGCTAGAGAATTGCCGAAAAACCATTTTGGCAAAATTGCGATTATTTTGTTTTGAACATCGATTTCTCAAAAGCTACCCTATGGATTCGCGTGATTTTTGGCTGGATGAAAATTAGCCCTATTGCGGAGGGACATTTTTCTTGGTTTGAGCTAAAACGTCTCCAGTTGTGAGAAAACTGAATGAAAGTTGCGAACTTCGTGTCATCGCGCATTTGCCGGATATTCTGGAGTACTAAGACTTGTTGAGCCAAATCCAAAAAAATGTCCATCGGCCCACATGTCCTTCATATCATGGCACAAAAAGAAATTTTGGCCGATTCTACAGTTTTGAGAAATCGATGTTCAAAAATTTTTGGTCCATATTCAGTCTGTCAGATGTAAGCATGTCGGAAATGTTTTGCTATTTTCTTGCCAATTTTGCTAGTTTCATAATGTTTCATCATGTTAATGTACAGATTATAAGCTTTAAAACGATGTATGAAGCTCTTCCCAACTCCAAAAATTGCGAAAGTTATAGCGTTTCGAAAAATCACCACAAAAGCACTGCACAAAATGATACCAGCACCTTAAACCAAACTCGCTCAAATTTTGCATGCACGTTTATTGGGAAGTGTACGTATTGGTAATCTTTTTATTTTTTATTTACAACGTATATTCCGTGAGATATTGATTATCAAAGTTTTTCAAAATTCGTAAAATATTCAAAATTGGATGTTAAAAACACTGATGAAATTGCCATTGCGCCTGCATTAGGCTAATTTATACATTTATAACGTTTAGCTACTTTTATTCGGCCGTTATTGAACGACACCATTTTGTATATTTGAAATCATCACTGTTCTGTAGTCGTAAGCCAAGCACTAGATTCGTCATACTCCACACACTGATAGTTAGTGATTGGCACCGGTTATTTTTTTTCATATGCGAGTATCCGCCTATTTTGTGTTA
This sequence comes from Trissonchulus latispiculum, assembly GCA_030248195.1. Taxonomy (NCBI): domain Eukaryota; kingdom Metazoa; phylum Nematoda; class Enoplea; order Enoplida; family Ironidae; genus Trissonchulus; species Trissonchulus latispiculum. Next base: position 45,829 of record JASAND010030895.1, read on the forward strand.
ACGCTTATCCGGTTATCCACCTATACCAAACTTAACTTAAAGAAACTTTTTAGATTTTGAATTTAAAATTTCAATGTTTTTGGCAATTTTTCGGTACGCGCGAATTTCTTTCATACAGCCAAGCCAAAAGCTTGGCTTCAGGAGAAATTTTTGAAAAATATTTTAAAATTTTCGAAACTTTTGTCAACAATTTTATAATTTTTCATTACATTGCTATGTAAATGGATATCCGGGTATTTTTCTCAAATCGGATATTATCCGGTTATAAAACTTATATCCAGTGTCCATGACTACGGCTAGCAATTACTACTAGTAGTATTTAACACCAGCTACCGTTCTGAAAGGTTGAAATGGATTGCTTAAGAAATGAATTCAGAAGAACCGTTCTATGCAATCGCCACATTGACCACTACAAAAAACTTACTACAAAGGGTTTTTATCGTTTGTAGTTGAACAGATAATTAGTTCAAGGATTTACTGTATTTGGCAAAGCTAAGTGTTGGCTCGTGGTGGACGGATTTTAGGTGGGAGGGAGAGGTCTAGCCTTCTCGTGAGGGGGGGGGGGGGGATTCGCGGGGGCCAAGTGTAGCCTGCTACACCTATAGGTCTTGCTAAAAAGGGAGAGGGGATCGCCAAGAAAGGATTTAGGGGAGGAGTGTCGACAGGTTTTTTATGTTAGGTTTTTCTTGACTATTGGTTATTTGATAGGTTTTTCGGTCAAAAACCTAAAATTTTTCTCACTTCTCCGATTTTCCTCTCTTAAGGTGCTGGTATCGCTTTGTGTAAATTTGACCCTATAGGCTTTAATTCTTTATGAACTTTTCAAATGCACTATTTCGGTGCTCTTTAACATTCTGGGACCAGTCCCGCATTTTTAGGTGCAACGATAAGAAATTTTTGGTTTTTGCCATTATTCTCTCAGCCCATAGTCGAGACACCAGATTCGTTGGTATTGCTGGAAAGAGGGCGCAAAAATGAACATTTTTGCTTTTACAACTTTTGAGCTATCTCTAGTGGTTAAGTCAGTATAAGCAAAAAACGATTTTTGGGGTCCAAAAATGTCCGTTTTCGAGAAAATCAGTTTTTTCAAAATTACTGCCAAATCGTACGGACAATTTTGGTTTATTTAAACTCGGTCGATACACAGTCTCATTGCACATTTTATCAATGCCTATTAGCCGGAGTTTGTTGCTCTAAGCTAGTGATTTGGCCGAAAAACCATTTTGGCAAAACTGCTATTATTTTGTTTTGAACATCGATTTCTCAAAAACTACCCAATGGATTCGCGTGATTTTTGGCAAAATGAGAACTCGCACTATTGCGGAGGGACATGTTTCTTGGTTTGAGCTAAAACATCTCCAGTTGCGAGAAAACTCAATGCAAAGTTGCGAAATTTCGTGTCACCGCACATTTAATGGATTTTCTTGACCGTTAAGACCCGCTAAGCCAAATCCAAAAAATGTCCCTCGGCCCACATGTCCTTTATAGGACAGCACAAGAAAAATTTTTGGCTCTCCACAGTTTTGAGAAATCGATGTTCAAAAATTTTTGGTCTATACTCAGCCTGTCAGATGTCAGTATGTCAGAAAAGTTTCGCTATTTTTTGGGATTTTTACTAGTTTCGTACTCTCATGGTCATGAGCATCTACAGATTATAAGCTTTAAAATGATGTATAAAGCTCTTTCCAACTCACAAAATTGCGAAACTTATGGCGTTACCCATACCCATAAAAGCACTGCATAAAACCATACCAGCACCTTAAGCTGGTTTTAGGGCGTCTTAGCAATCTTAGCAATTTTTAACAAATTTGTGGTAATTTTCCGATAATGGAAGTGCCACCCCAAAAGCAATTAAACCTGGTTAAATCTCTTGTTTCTTTTATACAGATAAATTTTAATGTTATTCTTAATTTACGTACAGTGCTGAAGGTCGGGAAAGAACAACGACTAAATAAAATATTAAAAATAATGGATACGTAACATTCTGTTAGAAGTCCCCAGCGAAGATTTTTTCTAGGGGAAAGATTATCAGGGGGAAAATTTTCCTCCTTGACATCGACTCGGCCCGGCCAGACCCACCAATATGTTAATCTGTAATGGGTATATGTATATCTGTGTATGGCTCAATTCGATTCCCCCCAAGGAAACAATGGTTTTCATTCATTTATTATGTTTATAGACATTTCAAATTAAACTTTTTCATAGTAATTGATAAATCTGGAGCCGACATCTGAATTGACAGCATGGCTCAACGCATAAAACAAGGAAACATAAGAGCTTAGAGTAGTTGAAAAGGGGATTTCACACAATCTTTAGAAATGTTTAAATATCCTGTTCGCAAAATTTTTCGCGAAGGAATTGTAAGGATCGTTAGGGGTTTCTATGTATTTAACACAAAATCAGCAGCATTTTACAATACTGAAGCGAACACAATCAGGGTTCATCTTTAACATGTGTGCATGTCTGCTAAATTCCAGCTAAATCAAGCCACACATCTGAATGCTGGTACAATTTCTTTGATAATGGAAGCACCCGTTCAAGGAGGCGCTTAGCGCGCTCTTGCAGAAAACGTGCTCACAAAATTAGAGCGAGTTAGGTTGTATCAGTTATAACAGGTTGGTTCCAAAAGGGGCAATATTCTTTCACAGATCTGTAAAAATTTCTGATGGAAATTTTTCAAAATTGTCTTCGACATATATAATGCATATTTCTTTTACATTTCTCATATATAAAAGTCAACTATCGTGTGAGTCAATTCAGTGTGCCGTGTTTCTTCAACATTGCTTTCTTGACAGTTGAGCTGACAAGAGGCACGAGGAGAAATTGACACAGTGAACAGCGTGTTTGTGCTTTGTAAATTATCAGCTAGTTCACTGTGCCAGCTCATTGCTATTTAGTCTACCCGGCTATGCAATACGAACATTTTTCATATTCCACTGAAGACTTTTAATATTAAAGGAGTATTCCTATTTATGCAAACTATCGGCAAGTTTGGAATTTTATAAAATATCAATTGTCATCACAGGTTCCTTGAGCCACCGAGATGAACGATTGACAATGAGTTCTATTAAATTTCATCTTCAAAGATTCATCAATATGCTTATGTGAAACTCACAAACTCTACTTCCGCTCTCAAAAATATGCAACATTTTAATTGCTGGCAGTTTTGAACTGCGACAGGACTACAAGTTCCGTCGCTTTTATGTAGCCGCTAACCTAATTTGCATAAATAAACGTCAGTAAAAAGTGCCCTATACTAGCCCTGTATTGAAAATGGGACTTCAAAGCGGTGAAATAAAAACTACACATTAAACACAGTTAAAAGTCATTTCTATATATATATTCCTCCTCCAGCAGGAATAAAAACGTAAAACTGAAGACTTCGCACGAGTCGCTTTTGCTCGTTAATTAGGATTTCTGCAAGTTGCAAAATGCATTTAATAAAAAATACTCATACCTAACACAAGGACACCTTTCAAATACCATAGATGTCAAGCGCATTGTTTCGTAAGTTTTTTTAAGGTCTTTCATACAGAGTATTCAAATTTGTCACATAAAACTTGGATAAAATATCTGATTTTCTAAGCCATGACGGCGGCGATAGCTATCCAATTTCATGTTTTAGCTGAACTCTTGTGAAAACATTGCCCGCCAGCCAATGTAGATTCATTTAGGATTTCCTGAAAATTGAGCAATCTGTCCAAATTTTACTTGTAATCATAATGAACGCCCCCCTTAACTTGCATAAATTGAGATGCGTTTACAGTGCAAGAACGGTACTATAGTGGTAATACAGTGTTATTTTACAAAGTTGGAATAGTCGACCTTAGAGCACTCGAAGTATCCCACTCCAATGAATAACTTCAAACAACAACTTGATAATATTTGACTTGACTAAACTTGATTTCTAAAAGAATGTGCCAAGAGCAGAACTTCACCTTAGCTTCATGGCTGAATTTTTGTTATTTTAGTTCCCGTTTTAATAAGTGCTTAGCTCCGGTTGACCGGCATTAGCATAAGAATTTACGAGGACTTCCCTTATAGTTGAGCTCCAATTATCACAGTGTAGATGCTTGGCTGAATCGAAATAATCTCTCCGACCAAGAGTTTACAATAGGAAGAGTAAAACACTCAAATCTTCTTAATAGAATAAGCTTGCAATATGCTCGAAACATTAAGGCCGAAATCTCGGGGGGGGGGGCTGCTCAGCGTGTACACATACAACGCTGACAATTTTCAAAATTCGCCAAATTAAATACTACAATTTGAGCTAAGAACATCGTACAGCAATAATTTTATATCATTATATTGCGTAAAACGAGATCTTTTTAACGATATAAAAATTATGTAGTTAGGTTGAGGCAATCTCTTACAAATCCGGCAACAATGTAAGGCATTTTGAAGAAATGGCGAAATTCCTCGCATTTTCGTGGAAAGGATGTTTTTTGCCGATTTTGTAAGAGATTGCTTGAAGCTTAACTACATAATTTTTATACCATTAGAAAGATCTCATTCTACGCAACATAATAATGTAAAAATTATTGCGGTACGATTTTGCTAGAACAAGTTATATCATTTAATTTGGCAATAACGCCCGTTTCTGAAAAATGTCAGCGTTGTATGTTTACATGCTGAGAAGCCCCCCGAGATTTCGGCCTTAATGTTTCGAGCATATTGCAAGCTTATTCTATTAGGAAGAGCTTACTCTTCCCGTTATAAACTCTTGCTCCGACCAAGAGTACATAATAAAGAGTATGAAACTCTTACACTAGCATGTATAAATCATGCTAGGTATGCTCGGTTCATTAACTCGGGACCCCCCCCGTAACTTCCGGGGGGGGGGGTCCCACTTTGCACTAATTACACGCTTTCATATAAGCGTGTATCTGCTCGCTGATTGGCCCAATAACCTAAGGCTTACGATAGGCATTTTATTAGTAATTTTTAATTAATTAATTATAACTTTAATTAGGTTAATGCAATTAAAAAACTAATTCGACAACTTTGTAGCATTTTTTCTGTTCTTTCCAATGATATAAAAATTGTTGCACACTTTGTAGTGTGCAACAATTTTTATATCATTGGAAAGAGCAGAAAAAATGCTACAAAGTTGTCGAATTAGTTTTTTAATTACATTAACCTAATTAAAGTTATAATTAATTAATTAAAAATTACTAATAAAATGCCTATCGTAAGCCTTAGGTTATTGGGCCAATCAGCGAGCAGACACACGCTTATATGAAAGCGTGTAATTAGTGCAAAGTGGGACCCCCCCCCGGAAGTTACGGGGGGGGTCCCGAGTTAATGAACCGAGCATACATAGCATGATTTATACATGCTAGTGTAAGAGTTTCATACTCTTATATTATGTACTCTTGCTCCGACTAATTTAAAGTTAGATTACGGGCGTGTCCATGGCTGTGACACTCACCCATTACCCGAACCAAATGGAATTATAGCAACCAAGATAGAACCAACAAAAACTGAATATTTTCACAGAATTTATTATAAAAAGAGAGAAAAACTGAAATGAAGACTAACAACAGAATTGAACTTACAAGACAAACCAATTTCCAAAGATATCAAAATTACTGGCAGTAAAAAATAACGCGGGCATTCCGTGTCGCCTTTGACCTCAACATCCAATTGGCTCGTTAAAGTTTTAATCTCAGCTGATAAAAACGTGTGCCAATCCACCATATTGAATATTAGCTAACTGACAAGGTCTCTACACAAGAGTAATGCTTTCGTTGTCCATGTGTAAAGTCAGCGCTCTCCTAATGACTTAGCCTGTGCACTGCACCAACAAAGATTGAAGATGGCAGAGGAATAGCAGAAGACTAGTACTAGTTTTCCATTCAAAAATGGGGCTCAGTCTTCTGCTATTCCGCAGCTTTTCTGAAACTTAGGTTGGTGCAGTCAGGGGAGATATTCAATGAAATTGTCACAACAGCAACTGAAACAATAGGGCTTCACTAGGTCTCAAAAATAGAAACATTTCGTTCTGTCGTACTGTATGTTTGTTATTACGGACTGACATCTATTCCTAATCATATATGTTAATGTACTGACAGTAGTAACCTGATTTGCATATATGGGTTTGTGAAAACTATCAGAGACGAACTTCTTAAATAGTTTAATCAAGTCTGTTGATTGTCAGTGGCCTCCTGCACACATCAACAGGGAAGGATCAGCTTAGGCTAAACACGGCACGGCACTCAAAACATTGCAGTTTTGAGTACTGCACAAGACCCATTGTACAATTGTGCTATCTGGCAGTAGAATTGTAGAAATGCAATTGCCTAGCCTGGATTAAATACCATATTGAACTATGTTGCAATAAACCTTGTGACGGAAACTGTGTCTTCTTTTCAGCAAAGGATAGCTTGACCTTTTAACTGTGGCTAGAGAAATGTACAGCTACCCTTCAGGTTTTCTGTTGGTCAGAAAAGAATTGCATTCGTCGTTACCACACTCAACATAATTATAATCCTTCAATCTCTCTGTGCAGATATGAACAATGAACCTTATAGGTACGATTGAACACAGGCAAGTTTTGATTAGAACTGAAAAGAAGGAATCCCACTATTTGAAATTTCGCTAGATAATGAAAATCATTATCCCTAAGACCTGCTGAGAGATAATTAATTATCTCTGAGAATAAAGTTCTCATAACAACCATAGATCCCCATGGAAAGAATTCTCAAAACTAGGGACGGTATTTTAGCTATTTCTCTGCCTTATTAGTTTTAGCTTAAGAAATGGTCCAGAAATCGCGCTAGTCGTATGTCTCAAGTTTGTTCAAGTTTGGACAGCAGTAACCGAGAATGAAGCCAGCATAATTCGAGCCCATTGACAGTACTTGGCAACGACAATTGACAGCAGAAATTTTTAACACCTTCATACTTTCGTAATACCGTAACTAATGAAACTGGAATGCCAGAAATTTCTCACATTTGTGAAATACTGAAAGAGACATCCTGGAAGTAAAGCGTCTTCTCATAAACGAAAGACAGCTAGTGCTTTGATACACCATACACCGGTGGTGATTACACTAAACAGAGACTCTTACCTAGAATAAGGCGTCTGCTCTTGCAGAGAAACAAATGCAATACACTTCTTGCCCGTGTTGTCCTTTGTGTTTTATCCTTTGTGCTCAGGTGGATGCTTTCGCACTGCTTGTGGGGACAGTACACGCCACAAGATTTGGTTACCAGACTTACGAAAACGTGGAAAGTATGTGTATTCAATCGCACACCAAGTAGAAACCTCGGTTAAAATATCATAAAAACAAAAACGTATTGTTTCGAACTTTTACACTGCATGTCAAAGCACGTGATTTTATCAAGACTCCGCATGCAACAGCAGAGAACATTTTAAGGTGGTGATTCCTTTTGGAAACATTTTAACTTTGGACCGTTATTAATTATTCATTAGGCATTTGGAATCAAGAATTTTTATATCAAAATGTTGGTTAACATTCTTTCTTTTTAATAAACGTAATAAAACGCTCTCCAAAAGTGTTTGCTATGTTAAGGAAGAAGTGTTTTCCAGATTTTTGAGACTGAATTAACTTTTTTGTGAACAATCGGTTATATCATTCGATATGCAATACCTCTATCCAGTAGCTGGGGGACTTTTTAGGAATTAAGAAATTTCTATTCGTCGTGTGAAAATAGTTAAAATGTGTGAATTTTGCTTATAATTCTCAACTGTCAAATGATTACTTTAGCTAGAAAGCAAATCGAGGCGACTGAAAAAGGGTTCCGAGCCCGAGTAGTACTCCCGGACTCCCAGGGAATTTTGGTGTAGAACGCATTTGCTGAATGGCTCTCATGGATCGTTGAGAAACGGTGGCGGAGCGGGGATTTCGGTTCTTTGTTTGGATTTACTAGAAAAACTCGTGGCAACAGTGTCGAGTAGCGACTGACTCTTCACTCTGAATGCATATACAAAATGTAGTCAACAAGGTCTATCAAATCTCCTCAAAACAGTTAAGTTTCTTCTTAATTTCATCGTCATCAAATACACCCATAGCCGAGGGAAATTGTCCTTGGTGTAATTCCGTGGATACTCTAGTGGAAAAGTTCGAATCTGCAAATTCTCACTGACAGATTTCTTGTTTGCCTTTACTTTTGGCACTTGAACAGCGACGAACCGAGGATTTTGTTCGCTCCCAGCTCAATGAAACCGCGTTGTGTCATCGCTTTCAATCAATTCTTTGTTCTTCATGATGACGTCATTCGTGATTCATGATGATGATGACTCGAATAGGCTGGAGTCCTATCCTGCAATTGGTCGCTGGCATGATGATAACGTTCAGTCAACTGATTCCGTGTGATTGACGATGACGGTCAGGTTCACGCATACTTGCCGATGGTGGTCAAAGCGCGTAGAACAATAAAAACAAGTCTTAATTTATTCCTCAGCTGCTAAAACACAACAACTCTTGCAATTTTTTGGCTGTTTTTGCGAATTTGAGGGGGGAGGTGGTACCAGCGTGTAAAGCTGAGCTCAGCTCCCCCCCCCATCTAAGGGGACCAAACAAAGAGAAAAATACAAAAATGTTTCAAAAACATTTTTGGAATTTCCTAAAAGTTTAAAAAACTTTGAAGAAATGATGGAAATCAGCTATAGACACCTGTTGCGTAATGCTCTTTACCCAATGCCTAGCTACGTATTCACGCGCCTGACAGTCGCCTAAGCACTGTTACTTTCGTATGCAAATTAGTTTCTCTGTTTTTCAAGACACTCTTATGTTTCATTCTTGTCTGTTGTTTCTCAAAGTAAAGAGGTTGTTAGTTTAACGTTACACAGGAACTAACTGGAGGTTCCACCGAGACTTGATGATGCTGATTCTCTTTTGTATCATGTGGTAGTTGCGTCTCCAATCTTAGCCCATACCGTCTCCCACCGCCAGCGATTTCGGGAGCCCGCCGAATGGATTCTTAACTGGAAAAGAAGGAAAAAAAGAAAATAATAGAAGAAAAGATAAATTAATCATTTTAAGATAGATAAAATTAATTAATGTAAATGATAAAAAGAATTTAGTTAATATAGGAAATTTGATGAAATAAAATATGTATGCCTACGATGTCTACTTCGATATCACGTGGTCGTTGCGGTGAAGGATCAAACGTTTCGTGAGATGGTGATGTCTGCGGCTCAAGATAACACTCCCATTTTGTGGACAGCATAGCAATTTCCAGATGCGGTGGTCATGATCAAGAACCTAACTTTCTGTCTGAACTAATGCGTCAAGTTTGTGAACTCGTGGGTACGTCAAGAATAAATTCTACAGCCTACCACCCAGAATCTCAATGCTTGGTTGAACGGTGGAACCGGTCGGTTGAACATAAAAACGTATGTTGGCCGCAATCATCGTGATAGGGATAGGCTTCTCTCTTTTGTCACCGCTGTCTACAATACTTACGTTCAGGACAGTATTCTATTCACGCCATTTGAGCTTGTGCATGGCCGAAAAGCGGTTCACCCTCTTTCTTTGAATCTTACCAAACCTACTACTAGGTGTGTTGACTCTGATGACTATCTTAGCAACGTCATGGCACAAGCTTTTATTGCTCATGAGGCGGTGCATCACAATGATTGTCAGGCTAAGGAACGTATGAACATACAGTACGCTCGTCGTCAGCGTGCGCAAAGCTTTGTTGTTGGAGACAAAGCCATGGTGTACAATCCTACTGTTGTACAATCATACCAATAGAAAGCTGACCCACATGTGGCGCGGGCCGTTTCTGATAATCAGAATCGATGCTCGTCGCCACAAGTACAGTGTGAAGATAGCGTGCACCAAAGATAGACATTTCGTGAAGTTGGCACGCATTTCTAAATTATGGAATTATTTGAGAAATGATCAATTTGACAAACGCTCAGCGTTTTGGTGACTCTTGTCTGAAACTGTCGGTACTTTAGCTAAATTCTCATTAGGTTCACGCTTGAACAAGGCAGTTGAGTTTGGGTTGAGTCGAGAAGTGGTCGGGGAATTCAAGTGGGTTCGATCCGATTTTTGAGGTTTGCGCATTTATCGTCTAATTGCGAAGTTTAGGTTATTTTGTGACGTTTTGGCGCTATAAATTTATTCAAGTTTATGTTTGAAAAGTAATGTGAAATATTTGCATTATTAGTTTGATTTTATAGTTTCTGGAGTCTTGCTGGCTCATTTGTGAAAGTTGACAGTAAAATTACTTGTTGTTAAATATTCTTTCTTAGGCAGACTTAGGGCATTTTCTATCGGCATCACACACCACACAGTTACCTAGTGATCTAGTCTTATCCTAAATTATAGATAGTCAACTCGTTTTATTCGAGAGTAGTACATTTTACCAACAGACGTAGACTCGAACTTCACAACAGGGTTTCCCCTGCGGAGGGTCATCATGGGTGCATCACAATCGAATAAAGCCATACTTTGATCTTGTTGCTGATGCTAAGCCAAAGTCTACTTCTCCGTCCCACTATTATCTTCGTCCTAGGAACAATCAGCTTCAATTTGTCTAGACTTTACATAAACAACGCTATTGATTTCTATACTGAAAACAACTTCAATTATAACACTGATAGCTTTCTTGCTATCATTAGCTTACTCCGCTACACCTGGTCGGGATCGAATCTATTCAGTTTTGGGTTAGAAAGACGAGTGCTGTTTTGTTGCTTGCTTGCAACAACTAATCAGTTTCTTTTGTTTCAGGCTCGCCAGTTGCTGGTATCCGGTAACCATCCGTTGTCCCTATATTATCAGCGCGCCTTCAGCCTTCACCCGAATCTTCCAGATTTCACCTCTGTGGAACAGCCGCATTGGTATATCTGTTTCGATTAGCACAAATGCTGCAATGATGCTGATTCTCTTTTGGATCCTGTGGTAGTTGCGTCTCCAATCTCAGCCCATACAGTCGCCCACCGCCAGGGATTTCGGGAGTCTAATATATTCTTAACTTTGCCTACGATTTCTACTTCGACATCAACACGGTTGTAGCGGTGCAGAAACGTTTCGTGAGATGTTGATGGCTGCGGCTCGAGATAACACTCCTGTTTTGTGCACTTTCGGCACCAACAATTACGTCTGGGCTACTGGTTTGACCGCTGGTTTCCATGAGCGGAAACGTGATGCTGTTGCACCTGGTATCAATTGCTATGGCCGTCTGCTAAGTGAACTGGGCCGACAGTTGCTCACCGGAACCGTCACCACCCGATGGTCAATGGCTTCCCTCCTGTCGGAATTCCATCTCTCGTTCACTCCGTCGTTTCGAAGAGACCTTCTCGGCTCTTCTTTCGCTATAAGATTCTCGTTCTATAAGTTGAAAACAGGCCATGTTTTGAAGAAAAAAGGTCTAAATTATAAGAAATTTTGCATTTGTTGGCCATTTTTCGAAATTTCTGAGGTCCGAATTCTGGGGGGGGGGGGGGGGGTACCCCCCATTATATTTTTGGGTCGACCACCAACCTTCCAAGATTTACCCCCCCCCCCCCCCATAGGTGTACCTTGAGAAAAAGTTGGGGGAGGTGGTAGCCGAAATTAGGGTGGGTGGGGTCAGCCGTTTTGAGCTGGGGTGGGGTCCGGAAAAATTGAATTGGATTGTGGGGGGGGGTAAAAAATTTTTTGGACAATAATTTAGAAAAAATACGCAAATTTGCTAAAAAACGTTATTTCCGACTAAAAATCAACAATTTTCTTCATTTTTGCTCATTTATTCGAGAAAACGTGGATTTTTTGCAAAAATTTCGAATTTTTCCAAAAAATTTTGAATTTTTACTAATTTTGAGGCAAAATTTTCAAAATTTTGTGGGTGAGGTCTGGCAAAGTTTGGTGGGTGGGGTCTGCCTCCAAAATTTCGAGGGTGGGGTCGGCACTTTTCCATTCATTTGGGGGGGAGGGTTCCCCCCCCACCCCCCCCCCCCCCCCCAGGTACACCTATGCCCCCCCCCAGACCCAAAGTTCCAGGGAAACTATGCCCCAACCCCCCCCCCACCTTAGGTGTAATTGGGGGGGGGGGGTTGGGGGGGTAAACCCCCCCCGCCCTTTTTTCAAAGCCTCCCCCCGGGAATTTTTTGGGGGCCCCCCCCCCCCCCCCCCCCCCAACTGGGGGGGGGGGGGTGGGGGGTAGTCGCGCCGAAGGCACGGAAAATGGTCAAAATTTGGGCATTTATAGGGTAAATTTTGCAAAATTTTTCAAAAAAGTGCAAATTTTTGGCTTAACGTGTTTATTATCGCGAGAAATATATACACGTTTATAACGGTTTTATGGACTTCTAAACTCAATATTGACCTTATTCTGGACTCAGAAACATGTTGGCAATCAAGTTTTCGAGTTTAAAAACACTGTCTAATGTCAAAATTACTTAATGCTTTCATATTTTTCGAGACATTAGCAATGGCTGAAAATGCGATTTTTCGCATAAAAATTGAAAACTTGTTTGGGGGGGGGGTCGGGGGGGGGGGGGGGGTGTGGGGGGGTCCAAAAGGGGGGCCCCCCAAAATTTCCAGGGGAGGAGCCCCCACCCCAAATCTCCGTTACACCTATGCCCCCCACGACCCCCCCCCCCCCCAAACCTTTCTATTTTTATGCAAAAAAGCGCATTTTCAGCCATTGCTAATGCCGAAAAACATGAAACCATTAAGTAATTTTAACATTAGACTGCGTTTCTTAAACTCGAAAACTTGATTGCCAACATGTTTCTGAGTCCAGAATAAGGTCAATATTGAGTCCAGAAATCCACAG
>JASAND010030897.1:0-68175 GCA_030248195.1 Trissonchulus latispiculum
GTAAACTGTTACTGAAGGTGAAGAACTGCCACCAGCATCAGTCCGGGCAGTTTCCGCGAATATGGGTTGTTCAGCGAAGCTGGTCCATATTAGTGCGCTTTTAACCTAGTCCTCCTGGTATTTACAACCTGCCCCTCCCATATTAACGTTTTAAAACCTAGTCCTCTGTCCGCTTAAAACCCAGTGTCGTCACCCATATTGCATTTTTCATGCTCCATCGGAGCATTTTTATTCTTGTATATATAAGTATAAATAAATATGTATACATAAAAATTAATAGCGAAGAGACACGCGGGGGTCTGGGGGCGGAGCCCCCAGAAGCTGAGAAAATTTTGTAAACCAGAGGAAAATCCTTAGTGGAAAAATTAGGAAAATCCTTAGTACGTAGAAAAAATAAAGTTTAGTTTCGGCAGGCAGTAAAATCCTAAAATATATATAAGCAAACTGCTAAAAGGCAAGAATTGTTAAAAAATATGCTTTGGCAAATTTTTTATCGCTAAAACAACTTCATTGCATAGCTGTAACTATGCATTCTAACTCGGCTAAGATTAAAAGGTGTCTACGTATAGAAATACGCGCCGAAGGCGAGAAATTTTTTTGATAATTTGCTTCAAAAAGTATGTGAAATACGTTTAATTTTCATCTGAGACAACTGAAAATTTCTACTCAAGGCCAAAAATTTTTGCGGAAGTTTAGGCAGAGCTCCGAAAAAAGTTGCGGAATTTTCAAAAAAAGTGCGTAATTTCGCAGTTTTTTCGCAAAAAAACACAGGTCTAAAGTTAAAATTACTTTATGGTTAGATGTTTTTATCATTAGAAACGGCTGAAAATGCGATTTTTGGCATGAAAAATGAAAAACTTTTTTGGGGGGGGGGGGGGGGGGGGGGCTGTTCTGGTGGGGGATCGCCAGAGGGGGCCCCCCCAGAAAATGTTGGGGGGAGCCTCCCCCAACCCATAGTTTCACCAGGAGGGGGGGGGGGGCGGGGGGGGGGGGGGGGCTACCCCCCCCACAACTTTCGACATACTTTACCCCCCCTCCCCCCAGATTTTTGGACTATCCCTCCCCCCACTTTTGGTTACCCCCCCCAGCACTGTTTGGGGTCAAAAAGTTAGCTAAATTTTGCTAAAAAATGGTTATTTTTTGAAACATTTTTCTCAAATTTTGGCTTAAAATTGGTTTAAAACGGTGTAAAAACGTCTAAAACGATAAAAACAAGCCTTGTTTCGACAAAAAAGCGTTCAATACAGAAAATTTTGCGTTTTTAGGCCATTTTTTGAATTTTCTGAGGTCCGAATTTTGGGGGGGGGGTGGTTCGGGTCGGGGGGTATATACTACTCCCCATCACGGGGGTCGACCACCAAATTTCCGAAGTTTACCGCCCCCCCCCAACCAAAATTTCCGGTGAAACTAGCCCCACCCCAAATCTCCGTTACACCTATGGATGGGGGCGGCGGCAGAAACCTTCGAGCGAGATGACAATTTCGGGGCCGTCGAGGCAAGTCACGCGGTCGCTATGTAGCTGGTCCTGGCCGGCCAATTATTACGAGGGATCACATAGTGGACCTCCCGCGAACCATGGTTGATTGGTTGGTACAACTTTATTCGATACGTTTGTGCCAACTGGGTCCATAGGTGTGGCTGGGCAAAAATCTGGGGGGGAGTTCCGACGGTGGGTGGGGGGAGTGACCCCCCCCTAAATTTTCGATTTTATGCCATTTTTGGCCAAAAATCTGGGGGGGGGGGGTAGCAAAGATCTGAAAATCTGGGGGGGGGGTCGCCAAAATTTGTCATTTTGGGTGGGGGGGTTCCCCGGGTTTTTGCTGGGGGGGCTCTGCTGGGGGTTTTTTGCACATTATCTTTGCCGCCCTCGCATCTTGTCCTCGTATCTGCCACCATTCCTTGTATATACTGTTTTACTGCAGGTTGTTCACTTCGTAAGTTACTATATGCAATGCAACACATATATACATCTCCATTTTATTTATTCAATCTTTTTAAAAGTTTGCATGGCGGATTTTTGCCAATTTCAAAAAATCTCTACTTCTGTTGGGCCCTGCCCCCCCAGACCCCCCCGTGTGCTTGTTGTGTAAATTCTCCATGCTTTGCTTCGCTCACTGGATATATATATATATATAGTTGTTTTCCAATTAGCAAGTGAATCCATACACAATATTACATAATTTTCTTGTAAAAATATTTTGTTCCTGGAAAAAGAAAATTTTTACCCAACCGGAAAAATTTGGTTGCCCCCCCCCCCCGGAAAAATTTTTCAGCGCCCCCCCCCCTTTTCAAAATCCTGGATCCGCCACTTGTGTTGACCCTGGGGGCTTATTCTACAGGGGAGGGGGTTGTTCCCACATAAACACCCTTCTCCCACTCAAAAAGTGGGTGCCCCTTTTTCGCACTGAAAGAATTTGCTCAGTAGGCCAAATTTTCAAAAGTTTTCCAGCTTCGCCGGAGATCTTAGCCTATTTAAGCACTAAATCCGCTTTGACGATTGACGAGAAAATGGCTGGGTCTGGTCTGGGTGCTCCCCCCCCCCGCCTGACACCTATCACTGAGACTACGTGTTTGGCTAGCTACCAAAAATCGAAATTTTACGAAAGCTCCATACGATAGATTTGAATGCGCTCGGTGAAAGAGCGTAAAAAGAGCTTTACAATGATGTGCATACCTCTTCTGTAAGTAGTCTCCATCAAACGTTACAGGTGGTTGAATATGTGGCAAAATTACGCTGACCATTCCCACTGCGTATGGTAAAATAAAGGCTATTGCCTTGCGGGGGGGCAGCTGCAATCGGAAAAACGAATGCAGTTGCCTTGGGAGTGACTGAAATAACCGTACGGTAGCTTGCTCGGGGATCACGTTTTCTGTCCGTGATCTTCTTCTCTCCGCCTCTTGACTGCGGTCTGCGGGGAGGACCACTTACGGGCCGCAGTGCGTGCCTAAAGGTGCATTCATAGTTCCAGACGCAAGCAGACGCGCGTAGACGCGCGTCGACGCGCGTACGTAAGCGTCTGAGTACTTTCGTGGGCATGAATACACTACAATTATTTTTAAACGGTTAAAATGGCATGTTACAATCTGAGGCGTCTACGCGCGTCGACGCGCGTCTACGCACGTCGACGCGCATCGACGCGCATCTCTCTGCGTTCGCGACTATGAATGCACCTTTTATAGTGGTGGGCCACTTGCAAGAAAAACAAGCAATATTTTGTGCAAAAGATTAAGTGTTCGCTGGACGGACATTTTCAGTAATTGTAAACCTGCTGCGCAGTTAATTATTTTATAAGGAGCTCTCACTTGCATACTACAGAAAATATATGTGCAAAACTTTGTCTGAACAGTTTTTAAAGTTTGAGGAATTTACTTTTATACCGCCAGAAAACCTGAAACAATTCAGCATTACATGTTAGCAATTGTTTCTGCCAGATTCATGCACTTGAGAAATCGTTGGTGAGCTGTTAAAAAGCTTAATCTTAAATATGAGTCATCAATCAGAGCAGAGAATAGACTTTCCGATTTTGGAATTTTTAATGGAAAGCTGTGATAGCGCGCCCCTACATAATTATTAAAGTTCGCAAAAGTAAATTAATCGAGAAACTGAAAAAAATACCCCTGCGTTAGGTTTATTTATACATTCATGCAAAATTTGACCTAACTTCATTCAGCCGTCAATGAATGACAACGTTTTGCAAATTTAAACATGTCCCCTGTTGTGTAGGTAGCAAGCCAAGCACTGGATTCTTCAAAGTCTGCATACGGCTAGTATTTAACACTAGCTACCAATGCTGGAAATCTGAAATGGATTGGTCGAAAAATGTATTCAGAAGAACCGCTTCCCGGTAATGCAAGCGCCCCCTTAAGGTGGCAGTACACCTACCGGGATTTTCTAAGTATCTTGGTGTCAGAGAGTAATTGGCTAGCTACCATCGTGGCTTTTCGCATGCGCAAACAAAATTTTATTTAAGCCTCATATATTAAATTTTACTGTACCAAGTTAAAGAATACAAAAAGCGCTTTAAAATGATGTGCATATCTCTTCTGTACGTGGTTTCTACGAAAAGTTACAATCGGTTGAATATCAAGCTGAATTACATTGAGCGTTTGCACACTCAATGTAACGCAAGATTAATTTATGCTAAAATTCAATCTATTGGGTTTTAGCGGTTGCCGCTGTGTCGGTTATGAATTACTTAACAAAAAACACTTTGCAGCTGCTTGAAGGCATTGCAAATTCCCAAAACCAAAGCAAACAATGAAAAGTTCGTTGTTCGCGAATTCTTTGTTTTTTGTTTTCTCGTCACGGGTACATCCAAACTTGACCAAATTTTCAGGATATGTTTCATATCTGCATACACTCAGGCCGTTTTCTTTGTTTTTGAAAAAACGCAGTAGTTCGCAAGATATAGAATTTACAATAATTCTAAATAACCTAAAATATCGAAAATGCACTTTTTCGAAAAACTAAAAACGGACTGAGTGTAGTATTAATAAAACTTACATGCGAAATTTCAAATGAATTCGTTGAGGATTGAAGGGGATATTTAATTTCAAAACGTTTCCTTTTGTATAGACAGCAAGCCAGCCCCCACTGCATTGCAGGCAAGTGCATTTGATTCGAAACATGATAAAGAACAAATGTGCCAAATTTCAAGCCGATTGATGAAGTTTTTAGTTCACAGGATCTGTTCAAAGTCCACCCCGGTAGTGGCGCTACCACCTTAAAAACCTTCTCATTAACAATAATTGAAGACGGTATAGACTGATCAACTTTATTAGCAAACTAAGGAAAATTCTTGTAATCTGTGGTAAATACAGACGAAAATTGATCATGCAAAATTTCCGATTTTTCGCAATTCGATTTATATGAAGCTTCGTTCTTATGAAGTTCATTGAAGTCAACGTAGACTTAAGGTGGTGATTCATTTTGGGCACATATTGTTGGTTGGCGACATAAATCAAGATGGAATTTGACGTGACGAAACTTTCCGAAATATGTTCTTTTCGTGTTCTAACATCATCCGCGCAATCCCGATTCAAAAATTCGAGATTCCGGTCAGGACGGTTTTTCCCGATTTCTGAAAGTTTGGCAGCAGCTGTACAGTTATGGCTATATTCATTCGAAAGATCTCGTTGAGCTTCACAGTTTTGCTTTTAAAAGCAATTTTCTAGCTTTTCTCTAGTGTGAGATACAGCCGATTTTCTTGTTTTGGCGTCGAAAACTTGTCATTTTTGCAGAAATCAAATAATCCATCATTTCTTGAGCCATGCATGCCGTAAAATCCAACCAAGGGCGTCGATGTGAAGGTCTCATAGGGGCAAATTATCCAACGCATAATCGTCTTGCAACAGCCATTCCATAGGCTGCTATCATAAAAAATGTAGTTTTTGCAAAGACACGACCAATTTTTTCCAGAGATTGTGGAACATTCACCATGCAAACTGGAGGGCTGCTACTGAACAGATGTGTTCTGCACAAATATACTCAGGGACGTTTTGTTAGTTTGCCCGATTACTGATTTCTAGCTAAAGTAATCGCTTGACAAATTTGGAAAGAGTAGGCAAAACACAGGTTGCGCATTTCTCTATAACGAAGAGCGATTTCACAATAAATAAAAAATCGACCCCAGCTATTTGATGGAGGTATCGAATGATATAACCAATGTCTCGCGAAAAAATTTACTTGAGTCTGCAAAAAATCTGGAAAATTACACTTCTTCTAAAACGTGTTAAAATATTTTTGAAAAGAAACATTAGTTTCATCGTATGCATTAAAACGAGAAAATGTCAAGCTGCATTTTGATATTAAAATGGCTTCTTAACTCCAAGTAATGAATGAGTAATAATGGTGCAAACTTTATGTGACCAAAGGAATCACCACCTTAACAAAGCTAAATAATTTACTAATAATAGCTAATAATTTTCCTTTCAGAAAAATAATCTGCCATCTGTTTGGCCGTTTTCGCAGCAGACTAATACTTTTTCAAAGCTTTTATACTTTCGCCATATAAATTTCCTCTTATTAAGTTTCGATATCTGTTTGTCTCTTTTTCCCTTGCCGCGACCCATAACATGAACAGATACAAACATAAAAGCATGTAATGAAGTTAGTGAGATCTGAATCACGATCCACTTTAGACTTGATCACGCGGAAGGTTAGCGCGTCCACTTATCGAAGCAGACTTAGGCACTGGATCTCCGAAAGGTGGTGTTCCAAAATCAGAGATTCCCTGCAGCCAACCTTTGTAGGGGTCTTCTTTGTGAGTTCGTTTGATGCACTGGATTCCAGCAAATCAGCAAGAGGGGTCAGCACTTGCTTTGACTTGATCGCCGGATTGATGATGAATCTCCCAATTCCTGATCAGAACTAACCTTAATCAGTCCTGATCCAATCCTTGTGCTGTGAATTCCTTGTATGGCAATCGCGCCTGGCTTTCAGAGACAATCGCGCCTCTCTATTCAACTCTAAGACTCTAAGTCTGACACACCAACTATTTATTAGGATTAATACGGTTATGATGGGTACACTTTTAAACCGAATTACAATTACAACACAACAAGCGTTATTACTAGGGGTCAAATACAGATACAACAGATACAATTACAGTTCAGTACAGTGTTCAATTACTGTACCAGAGTTGCCAGTTACCGTCTTTAGTTGACTATTAATATTATCCTAATTTAAGATAATATTACCAGATTTATATATATATTTTAAGGACAAGGTCTAGTAGTACCTCTTCTTCTTCTCTTTCTCAAAACTGGGTCTCGATTACCTAATTATTACACTGTCTCCGATACTCTGCTAACTGATACCTATATGCTTTCTCGTGCGCCTATATGCTTGTGCTGTGCGACTCTTTATCCGTCCTTACAAAACGGATTACCAAGCTACAAATCAATGAAACTACAAACAAACAATTATTAACTGAATTAAACCTGGGGTCGGTTTATGGGTGAGTCCCCGAATGTTGGACACTGCTTTCCCGAAGGTCCGCTCCAACACCTAGACAGGGTTACTGAACGGAAATATCTTTTGAGGAGAGATAGAAAGTGGGGAGTTTCCTGGTTCGGTCTTACTTATTCCTAATTAACGAAAATTAACACAATTACACACACAAAGTTCGACAATGTCGCTGGTTCTGATTCCTCTTTAGGATTTGTGGGCTCAGCTATTAGGCCTGAGATGAGGGAGAAACACTTCCCGACACGAAACTGGAGAGGGAAATCTTGGAAACCATGTTAAATTGATAAAAGGAATTGTTAGCTTTTCAAATGAAAGAATGAGGGATAACTTTTCGTTTTAGGCTTAGGTCTAAGTTCCCACTTTGATCAGGCAGTATACTACGCTCGGTGTCTCCGTCTTAATCCACTACTCGGCAATACAGGCCGTCTATGTACCTTCCAAAATTGACTGGTTCCAACTGTCAGATTGGACTACGGAAATGACTGATCCGGACTTCTGCGGTCCACCAATGAGCAACGCTAATTCGGACTATCTAAGAGACACAAGACTGAGATCCACGGGCAGTTCAGATTTGGATAGAGCAGCGTAGCTTCGTCTCCGCACCTGAATCAAATGGGTTAAAACCCATTAGTACATAATTATGGTGCGGGAATCGAACCCAGCAACCATTACTCGTTCTTTTGCTTTTCAGGCCCAAAATGTGCATTTTGGGCCCCATTTGAGCTCGCAAATTGACGAAATGACTCAGACTTGTTGGTTATTGCCTTTCTGACAAGGTTAGCCGTTTCTAATAACTCCTTGTCACCAAATGGACCTTCTTGGCCATTTTTGGCGCGTATTTTGCAGAATTTGGCTGAACCTGATGTAATTTCTTGCTCGGGCGAACTGATTCGTAAAGTTTCCACTTTTGGCCCAGTTGGGCCTGATTTGAGCTTGCAGCTAGACGAAACACTCTTGAGAACGTACAAAATGCGCTGCTTACAATGTTTTCGGACTTTATCTGCCCTTGCCTTTTTCTTACACAAGCCGGCCTTCTAGGGCCCTTTTGAATAAGAATGAACTGAATCTGACTGAATTTGGCATAATCTCCCGGGCAAAAAGTATGACTGGATAATATTAACGTTTTCGGCCTGTTTCTGGCCTAATTTTGTTGATTTGCCACGGGAAATGGGTTCATTTCCCGTGGCCAGCTGATTAACCCAAATATATGCGAAACTTGGCATGTTCAGTAAATTTCTGATATTGGAAGATGGTCAATTGTTAAATACTTGCAGTAATTGGATCCATTGATGCCTATCTACTTACCTACGCAAAATGGCTAAAACCTACGTAATGATAAGACTAAAACTTAATGCTAACTGGTTGTTTTAGTAAAAATCCTTATTAATTAATTATTTTCTCATTCGGAATAAGCTAATTAACCTAAAATAAAACTAATTGGCTGACTATGAGTGGGTTTTCGCATGTAGTTTTCAACCAGTTTATGCCAAAAATGCAAAAACTCACTCACTCACTGTCTCAGCAGCCATTCTACGCAGTCCCTACTTACCGACCTACCGACCTACCGAACTACTTCTGCTTCTAAATCTACCTCCCACCTATCCTAGTGCCCTAAAAGGGGACGTACCGAACCGCTATTCGATCCGGCGCTGGCAACCCCAGCAGTCAGCCGAGTGGAAGTCGCACGTACAACCACCCTTTCACACGAGCACATGTCATGTCAGTACTCGTGCAAAACTAGCATATAAATTAACAAAACTTTGATGAACACGAATTTGATCAAACGTTACATATTCTTGTAGAGCTTGAAAAACTGGACATTTTTTACACTTACAGTACCAAAAAATATTCAGTAATTAGTGAGAAAAACATAATTAAAGTTAATTAATACCTGCGCAGATTGTGTTCTGCGCAGGCTTAACATTCCTGTGTTAACGTTAACTTGGTTGTGTTAATTAGTTAATGAAAAATAATTGGGGTAAAAGTTATATCATTTTGTAGAGTTTGAAGAGCTGAACATTTTCCTTTTTGAAACAGATCAAACCGTTTAGCTGTTAAGGAGAAAATCGTGATCAAAGTTTGTGTCCACATATGCATAATTTGTACATATATATATATATATATATATACATATGTATTGTTGTATATATACATTTGTTTATATATATACATTTGTTATATATATACATATACATATATATATAACTAATACATATACGTATTAGTTCAATACACACGTGCTGGGTTGCCAAATTGCTACAGTACATAAGCTAGCAGGAACTAAAGTCTGACCAAAAATTCCTGGAACCGAACTGTGAACGCTTGTCCTGGGTTAACCTTTGAAGTTAGTCTATATAAAGTATATATTTTTAGAAATCTTAGGAGGAGGAGAATCCGGTGAAACCATCATATCCGGTCTATATCCGGTTACCGGATGCCAAACCGATAAAAACGCTTCAGGTTCGGAAAGAGAACGTTAATTAATTCATACTCTAACATATTGATCCTTGACCCAAGACATCTCCGAAAATACGGTCACATCCGGTCCATGTCCGGTAACCGGATGTCTAGGTCACAAAAACTGTACAGCAAGATGGGTAGGTCGTACAGTTTCGCTGATTAAATTTTTGGCTTCAGCGGGTCGAAATTAGTCTATATACGAAGTTTTGTCCAATTTGGACCACAATTGCGTGATTTATGGTCGTATCCGGTGCGAAAAAAACCGGAAAAATCTGTTTTTCCGGTCTGGTGTTCGGAATCGCGGATAAAAAATGTTAGTTTTTGGCACAATGAATATTTGGGCGTCTACTTTTATTTTACCGGTGTCAAAGTAATCGAATATCCGGTCGATTTCCGGTTCTGAGCTTTGAAATTTGAGATTTCATGGGCTATTATCTCAGTATCCGGTTGGTCCGGAAGTCAAATTATTTCACTGAAATAATATTTCGTCTATCCCTAACAAGTACCAACCTCAAACATATCTGCTGTAATTTTTGAATGATAGCTTTTTAAAAATGGTTCAAAAATAACTTATATGGCATGCGACAAAGCTAAGCGTATAGGATCAAATCTCATATCCGGTTTAACACTTAGACAAAACAAGCAAAATCAGCCCACTTTTAAAACGCTATCATTCAAAAATTACAGCAGATATGAAGCAATTTGAGGTTGATACTCGCTGGGATAGACGAAATATCATTTCAATGAAATAATTTGACTTCCGGACCAACCGGATACTGAGATAATAGCCCATGAAATCTCAAATTTCAAAGCTCAGAACCGGAAATGGACCGGACATTTGATTACCTCGACACCGGTAAAATGAAAGTAGCCTCCCAAATATTCATTGTGCCAAGAACTAACATTTTTATCCGCGATTCCGAGCACCAGACCGGAAAAAAATTTTTCCGGTTTTTTTCACACCGGATAGCATAAGTCACGCAATTGCTGTCCAAATTGGACAAAACTTCGTATATAGACTAATTTCGACCCGCTGAAGCCAAAAATTCAATCAGCGAAACTGTACGACCTACCCATCTTGCTGTACAGTTTTTGTGACCTAGACATCCGGTTACCGGACATGGACCGGATGTGACCGGATTTTCGGAAATGTCTTGGGCCAAGGACCAATATGCTGGAGTATGAGTTAATTAACGTTCTCTTTCCGAATCTGAAGCATTTTTATCGATTTGGTATCCGGTAACCGGATATAGACAGGATATGGTGGTTTTACCGGATTCTCCTCCTCCTGAGGTTTCTAGAAATATATACTTTATGTAGACTAACTTCAAAGGTTAACTCAGGACAAGCGGTCACAGTTCGGTTCCAAGAATTTTTGGTCAGACTTTAGTTCTAATCATAACCCGCTGTGGCTCAATGGATGAGCATCGGCCTAACTCGCCGAAGGTCCTGAGTTCAAGTCTCAGCACGGGTTTATTTCTTTTCTTTTAGTTTGGTTCATTCTTTTGTGTTTTAAAACTGGGATTATAACTGACCTGATTTTGAGTATTTGACGTTACGAAACATGAACCAATGACCGTTTTTTAAATAAGGCAAATAATACGCTTATCCTTAACTGAAGCTAACTACACCGATTAGGCACTATCCGACTAGCAATTTACCAACACAACAAAACTAGCATTATTTTCTGAATTAAAGCTAGATGACCTATTAGTCCGCCACTCGGACGTCTTCCGTAAAATACTGAATTGCAGCGAACTCCATGCTGTTTTGTGCCTTACTCCTGTTATAGCTCTGGTTTGGGCTGGTCCTGGATTCCATGAATGCGGCTCATCCGTCCCCTAATCGCAGGACTACCTACACAGATGACCGGAAACCCAACAGTTTAACAGATTTACAGTCCTAATTCGGGGTCCCCGTGGCCCTGGGCTGCAAATCCATTCCAAGCTACAGAACAGCCCACCGTTTCCTCGCCGAATTCACACAACATTCACTCCAAAAGCAGCATTTTCGCGTCAACTGGCAGTCAAGTTTTGAATGAAACCCTAATTATTTACCGTTAGGGGTCAAATTGCTACTCAACTTGGCCCAATTCCTGCCTAATATTTGAATATTTACTCATTCATTCTGGCAGTCCCGAGACCCTTATCAGACAAAGGGGGTTTACATGGTATGCCCTCATTCACACTCACAACTACCCAATTTCGGTCCATAAATCACACTCTAGGAATAGTTGTACTCTTGGGACCTCACAACTCAAGAGGAATTTACCCAAGGAGCCGCTTACGTAAATTTGTGGATCACATTCACACGATTACAGCCACGTCAACGTTTACTCATACAATTTATACACACATAATAAATCCTAACTACTTCCTAGCAGAATTTGACTACCTATTGTATGCACATTTTGTTCTAATTCTGAGCTGACTAACTTCCATTTTTATTTTGAAATTCATGAACTTTGTAAGTTTGACGAAAACCACGAAGTTTAGAACTTTGGTAACTTTGGAAAGCAGAACGAGTAATAGTTGCCCAGGCAATTATTACTATAAAACAACTATACACAGACACACGTTCCGCTAAGGACAGTTTTATTTTATTAGATTAACTGCGGGGAAGCCGGCCATTCCCCCTAGAACACCTGATAATTAATAGTTAGAAGCGATTTAGGTTTTAATTCCTGTTAACTTTGGTAGCCGACCTAGACAAGATTACGATTTACAAGTACAGACAGTATATTTTGCTTCATTTATGCAATTACGGCCGGTAATTCCTAATTGCCGGCTGTGGGGAAAATTAATCCCTAAATTAGCTCAGTTCTAGCATGAGGTCGTAACCATGGGACCTCCTACATATCTCAACTCAGGGTTGGGTCCCCACTCAGAATCCCAACTCTTCTACAAAACCCCGAAAAATGATAAAAAGATAAATTTTGGGCATAAAGCCCCTACTGAAAATTAAGGCCGACTAGGCCGTGGCTTGGTAAAACCAGGTTGATTTTAAATTAAGGCCCGAGGGCCACAAAAAACGAGTTTTAGGTCAAAAAGGCCTCCTAAAAATCCCTAAACTCGCGTTACTAATGTGCAGATTCTGGCCGAGCATAGTACGCTCATATGGCCCTCAACGTGTGGTGTTTGCTGCTTCGCTCAAGTCATCTCCTCTGACCTGTGTGGGTCAGAGGAGGCCCCTAACGGTAAAGTACGTCTTTTGGTCCCGGCCAAATCGCTGGCACAAAGGGAAGACGCACTAGTATTTGGGGGGAAAACCCGACCGCTCTCGGTCGTACCTGAAGCTAACACCGACTGAAAACTTGAAATTTCCAGTGAGCTGACAGGAGTGTGACAGCTCACTGGTGTTTGCCCTCTGTCGGATTTCCTTTGATTTTCGATGGAGCTTCCAGAATTTTCTGGAAGCTCCCTATCTTAAAGCGTGTGTCCGACGGCGGGCTGGCGAGGCGGCTGGTCCGTTGGAGGGGAGATTAATGGGAAAAAGAAATTATGACCCTCCAACTGACCCCTATTTGATGAATTTCCCAAGCTGAATTTTGGGAAACTTTGCAGACTTTTTGGTTAACACGTAAAGGTAACCAAAGGGGAAATTCGCTGCTTAAAAATTAATTTTCACGACATAAGGAATGAAACTGTACGAATTAAAGGCCTCCCGGAGCCCATTATGTAAAACTGAATATTAAATGTTAATTAAAATGTGTTATTCAGTAAATTTTACGTTTATTGTTTTTAGGCGCTCCCTTGTTTCCAAGCCCCTTTCTTTCCTTTTGGGCGTCCGAAAACAAGGGAGGCCGCTCGTTAATCCTAGCAACAATTGCTCTCCCTTGCTGGAACTCCTACGTGTCCAGCAAATGGACCAAGAGGGCAATTGTTGCGTAAAAATGTGCATACAAAGAATTACGTATTTTTCTGTAGACTAAAAACTAAATATTAAACATTCTACGTACGAAACTACCTAAGATTAACTAATTTCATCTTATTTTAATTATTTGGGAGGGAGTTAAGCCCCCTCCGAACGTATTACTATACCTAAAGGTGTATACTAATTCTTTCTCTGCGAGGCAAGTCTTTGCTGGGAGAGAGCCAACAGAGGCTCAATGAATGAAAACATGAATGGGCGTAACCACACGCAATTGTTACGCACTGTTGAAAAGGTCACAAAAGGCCAATATTACGAAATTAAAATGTAACCATTCAAAACTTCTTTCGGTTATATCTTTCGCAATATTGGGAGTTAAAAGACCGGGTTTGGATTTTCAGAATCAGAAAAGAATTGCCTTTCAGGTAAGCCTAACTTAAATTTTTGTTAAAAATTTCACAAATTAACTAATTACTACCTAATTAATGCAGATTATGCCTAACTAACACTTACTAACACTAATTAATGTTATCCTATGCTATTAACGAGCAAATCATGACAATTTATTAACCTATCTTGCAACATTTGCGCTTACTGACAATGAAAAACGTTTTAAACTCGAATTCTCCGGTTGAATTGCTGGTCATTTTGCAATACCTTTCTGTGCATCCATTTTCTTTGATAATTTCAAGCTGTTAATTGAATTTTGACGAACTTCTGAACAACGAGAGGCCTTATTCGTGGCCTGGGAAGAGTACCGACTCCTCCATTATTAATTGGTAACCTATTTAACTCTTATTAAGCTGCACTCTGCTGAAGTTCCATTCCGTTCTGCGTCATTTGAGTGGGTCATAGTGCTTCTTCTAACCCTAGTTTTTTCCTATTTACACTAGAGCCTGTGTCCCTAGTTGTGAATTTCTGAGTGTTTTAGACTGACTGGCAACTCAGGTAGTTAAAAGACAAATATTTTCATACAGTGCTTGGACGTTCCATAAGTTACATTAGGCTCTCACAGGCACATCACTCATACTAAAGGCATCAAACAATTCGATTGAGGATCACAAATATGACAAACTGAGCTTTTCCTGTCATTTTCGAGTTTCATTTAGCCTTCTCCATTACAAACAGCATTCTCTGTGGCATTTTTAAATGTTATCATAGGGGTCGCGGCAGCGACCCCTATAATATATGTGCAAAGTGGCTGGAGATAAATATAAGTATAAAATAAGCTGCGCAGAAGCTACGCAAAATCCTGCGCAGATTTCATGCGCAAATTGTAGAGCACATCGAGTTTACTATATCTGTGGAGTTTCAGCTCCGTATCACTTTCCGTTAAAAAGTTGCGCCCCTGACCGGTTATGGCGGCGATGTTTTTTCCGGTTTCTCCTATTTAATGGTCGTATTGTCCTGAATTTCCGCCTCTTTCACGTAATCTGCAGCGGATGCCGGACCTAAAGGGGTATAGGGTCTGGTAGTACCCCATGCGCCATTTAAGAATCGCTACTTTTTTTGCGCCGCAGGTGCGCCACAGCGCCGCAGCGACACCGCAAAGTCGGTTTCTCCTATTTGATGGTTGTGTAACGGATCAAGGTGACACATGGTCAACCTTTCCGTTGCTGGCGGTTGTAGCTAGCATAGCTACCCGCTTGGCTTCATATATCATCGTCACCTTGGGCTGGGATACGTTTGCAAGTCACGTAGCTCCCCCAACGTGTATACGTGGGATTGGGTGGGTTCCCCCCTCGTGACTTTGGGAGCTACGTGATTGGGGGAAATTTCCACTAGGGGGCGCTCGTGGGAGGGTCCAACCCAACACTCGCTTCCCCCCTTCACTTTGTATTGTTCTGTCATTGTGAGCGCTTGCTCTATTACTCTGCTATTTCTCCCCCATAATTACTGTGTATATATTCTGTGTCTCCCTCAGCTCTCCCCAGAGCTTGGTACGTTGGTCGACTCTGTCAGCGCCTGTAACTGTAAGTTAGTTAGTGTTTGTTGTTTGTGTGTTTGTCTGAGGGTCATCCCTATATTTTATAATATCTTATTGTTATTATTATAACCAATAATTACTTGTTGTTTCGTTCTAATTAAAGTGTATTTAGCTAGGTTTAGTATTTCTGAGCTCCTATTAGGTAAGTAGTTCAATTCTGAGTGAGTGAGAGTGCGAGTCACCTCGCCCTTAGTATCGGAATTACCCCTGCGTATTTATCTGGCGAGGCTGTCCCGACCGTCTCCTGTAGTCGGTCTGTTATCCATCTGTGGCACGGTCTCCGCCTCCGCTACGTCAGGGCGTGGTAACGGTGTTAGTACGTAGGTAAACCTACTAGCCCCGCTACATTAGGCTGCCAGGAGCTCAGGGATTTCTTGCATGAACCCCTTCGTAAAATTTTTCAAATTTTTGTTTATTTTTGTTTTAGTTTCGTTGGGGTCCCCCCCGTAGTTCTTCGCGTTCAGCGCACGAATTTTTTCCAATTTTCTTAGGTAGGTAAACCCCCCTAGGGTTAAAAAACTGAAAACTTTTTTCTCTAGGGTCTGACTGTTTGTATATGTGTATAACTGTGTACCTGGTTCTCCCTCAATTTAGGCTCTAATACAGCATCTATTTTTGGGGTGAGCTAATTTTAGGGCTATTTTTGGGATTTAAGCTTGGAATTTTTTCCAAAGTTCGTACCTAATTAACAAATAATTTTGTTGTGATAATTTTATTTGTGTTGGTGATTTTGCTTGTCTAATCCCCTTGATTTTAGGTTAATTTTGGTAATTGTTTCTTTTTCAGGCCAAAAATAGTAATTATTTGCTACAATTTATATCAATTTATTGTATTGTGTACAATTGTTTATATACGTATACATTGGTATTTTTCTGGGGTACCTAAGAGTATTTTTGAGTTGTAACTAATTGTCATTTTTTAAAAAAAACTTTTAGACTAAGAAGAGAGTGCAACTCAATATGGATCAAAAGCGCACAAGCCTACTCTTGAAAGAACGAAAACTACGTCACCAACCCTATTCGGTGACTGGACATCGTGGAGACTCCCATTTGGACTGTATGGGATGCCAGCCCTCCACGTCGAGAGCGAATTCTTGGTCGTTCAACGACCGGGAATTGGTGCAGAGGATGCGCCCCCGGTCCAGTTCTGCCACGAGAGCGGATCTGAGAAGAAAGAAGAGTGGCTGGGCATCAGGGACTGCTCGGAAAAGCAGTGACCCTTCTCTGGATCCAGTGATTTCCAGTTCTTTGACAAGTCTGTCTGAGCCTGAACTGTCTGGAACGGGTTCGTCATCGAACTCAGCCTTTGTGACAGCAGCATCTAGCCTGACATCTCTGGATAATGACCAATCTAGCGGTTTAGCCGCTCAGGCACGAAACTTCAGTGATGAAATGAACAGGACATTGGACTGGAAGGAACTTGGATTTGATTAGAGGGACTCTCCTCAGAGTTCTGAGTCGAGTCCGGGGGACCGGACCGTCATCGGTCTTGAGGAGCGCATGGACTTGGGTTCGTCCCCGGACCGTGGGCAGGCTCTACAAGAATCTGATGATGACATGACGGCCCTGGGAGCTGCGGCGATGCCTGGATTGCCACCTTTGGACGACCTGGTAAATTCAGTGTGCCAGAACCTTGGAATTAATCTGGAACACGAGTTCTCACTTGGAACGGCGGCACTGAACAATTGGGCCATGGATTCGGGAGCACAGCATAGGCTGTCCTGGGACCCATCATTTGATGTTGGGACTCAGGCTTTGGCTTCACCGTCTCATCAGCCCAGTCCATCACGGAGCTCCGCGGGTGTCATCACCTCCGTAGTAGCGAACCAAGGAATGGAACAACAAGTTATGGTGCCTCGGCCCTCACAAACGACAACCAGGGGACAGATGGGCCCAGCCCAACGCCCTGAGGGAGCAGTCGTGATCACATTGAACACGACCGTCGCGAATATCCAGATTTTGCGACCGGACCTTTGGTCAACCCCATCACAAACCTCGTCACCGGTGACCAGAAGACCAAATATCTTGCGACCATCGGTTCGTGGTGGACGGACCGGTCATCGGGTTCATGCTGGTGGTCGGATTTTGATGTCGTCAATTCCGGAAACCAGTCCAGCTGATCATTTGGGACCAATGGAACCATCAACCAGTCATCAGCCATCACAGGAACAGCCGGTTCAGCCGACTGCCCCCCCCCCCCCACCGCGACGAACATCGTCGGGTGGGTCGGTCGACATGGTCAGAATGGCGCTTCAACAAGTGCAGATGTTGAATGACTACACCAAATGGTTCAAGTCAATCTCCAAGTTCAAGGGACGAAAAGGAGTCATCAAATTGTCAACATGGCTGAAGATGTTTGAGTCAACTTGGGAGGCAAGTGGAGCCGAGCTTGACCTCAAACGGCCATTGTTATGGTATCTGCTTGATGATGCGCTCAAGCAAGACTTGGAAGGACAGACCATGGGAACCTATGAGGAATTGGTGTCCATTCTTCATCAGCTGTATGAGCCGGTCACCAAATCGGCCGACAAATATGCTCGGGAATTCTTCGAACGGAAACAACTCGCATCAGAATCGAGCCTGGATTATCTCAACGAGCTGAGGTCCCTCGCCTGTAAAGCCTTTCCGACGGCCGAGCTGAAGGATCGTGAGCTTAAGGTGGTGGAGCGGGCCTCTAGAGGACTCAAAGCGGCATTGCGAGCAAAGGTCGCGAGTTTGTTCGCTGATGCCGAGAATTGGGACCATCGCAGGCCTAATGATATCTTCATTATTTATTATTTGTGCGTATTTTGGAAGCGGTCCATGGAAGCCCATGGAGACCATTTGTAGCGTTGGTGACGGTGAGAGGTTACAGCCCACTGATCAGCAGGAATGTCCAGCGTACGTACGCGAACTCAAACGTGAGCTTCAGGACGTCAGGAACTCGATCGTCCAAGGCCATGCAATGGCAACAGGTCAACAATCCTGGGACGACGAAGTGGTCGCAGCCTGTGAGATATTGGATGATCCGAACATGCAAGATTTGGACCCGGAGGAAGTCTGCTTCTTGGTGGAGCAACAGGCGAAAGCTGGAAGCTCAGGAAAGGCATCTTCTAGTCAGCATAGGTCCAATCGTTGTACCTACTGCGCGGAACCTGGTCACAGGTGGGCGCATTGTCCGGTGTATAATAAGAACATCACTTTCTGGGGTGACAACCCACTTTGGCTCAGAATGGTCAACAGCAGATTCTTTGGATGTTTGCTGAAACAGAAGGATGATGGCACTGGTCAATTTGAAGTGAAACGCCCGTCCGGCGGTGGTGGTGCAACGCGTGGTTCGGGTCGCTTCCTGTCATCAGGTCGCGGCGGTGGTGGGTTCAGGAAAAGAGGTGGTGGTGGTGGTGGAAGCAATGCTGGTCAACGAACTGGTGGCAATTCGGGAAACGAATGATGGGGGAGCGGACCCCCGCCAAAAAACCGCAGGCCGGTCATGTTAGCATGATTAGGAGGCCACCCGACCACAGGGGTCACGATTTCCCGAACCGTGGATCACAGGGATCCCAGGTCGGCCATTGGGTCCGACCAGTCAGCCAGTTTCGTCACTCAGGTCATGTCAATATGTTACGATATCAGCATATTGGGACGTTGTCCGACGAGGAATTGCATACCCCACGTTGGAAATGCATTGAAGGATATCCTGAAGCTAAGTGCTTCCATATGGCTTGTGTACTGCATAATGACGGAAGCAGGATCGCCATTCGGTCGGGGTCTTCCCCAGAAGACTTCACTTGCCTCAGCGGCAAGACCAGGATCCTCTGAGACCTCAGGAACATCCGGAATCTGGGCAATCTCAGGAACCTCGGGGACCGAAAAAGCCGAAGAAGCCCAAGAAGCCCAACAAAAATGGCAAGAAGAAGAAGGGCAAAGCTCAGTTACAGGATGGGTCTGTTTGTCAGGAATCGGATTCGGAACAGTCACCCATGAATTTGGTGGCAACACAAGCTGTCACGGTCAAGGACGGCTTGTCTCTTCAGGAGGCTGCATCAAAGGATTGCTATCCGGAACCCAGTTCACCGGATGCTCGTGCTTCGAACTCGAGTTCAACTCGGGTTTCTAGCACGAGCCCCGGGGACGACCCTCGTGATCAGCCTATGTCGTCATCGACGTCTGCTACTGCCAAGAAGACCGAGAACGCGAACCGGGAAACTCCACCCATTCCGAAATTTAAACTTCAGCGGTCAGCCGGTGATACCTGGCATACTCCACGTAAAGCCGCGAACCGGACCTCCTCCAAAGGTCAGGATGATATTCCGACGTTCAATACGTTTGATCCGTTGGATTTGTCCAAGGTAGACGCGGACATGTTGGAGGCATACTGGACTCGACTAACCAAAGCACAAGACGCCTGGAGTCAAGAGGAGGATAAACTGGGGAAAATGGAGGGTGCCGTTCAACGGCAATCCCCCAAAACGAAGGCAGCAGCGAAGACAGTTGTAGACAACATGGAGGATTTCGAGGAGGTTCTGAGTGCCTTCATGAAGGAATGCCGACAGGAGGACATCGCCAACGTGGTCGAAAAGGTGTCCAAGGCCACCGAACCTGATGACGACATGGATCGTTCCTTTAAACTTCGGGTCATCCCGAAGACGAGGCTGACCACGACGGATTGGCCAAAAAGGACATCCGTGAGGCTGTTCGACAGGTCATGAACGGCGAGGCGGTCTACTTTGCCAATTCAGTGGCTTCCATCTCGCTACATCACTCGCCATATGTCCTTTTCCGGATTAATGATGTCACTGCCCTGGGTCTGGTGGACACCGGCGCTTCTGTCTTTGATCTCAAAGGAGTTCTATGACAGGGACAAGCATCACGCATTGACGCCTATGACAGCAGCGGAGATGCCTAGCATTTCGGTAGCCGGAGAGGGAAATAAATTGACGATCCTTGGTCAATGCAAACTAACGTTGCGGTTTTGTCAAACGCAAGGACAGATGGCAGAAAGTACAACTTACAGGTTCTATGTGGTTCCGGAGTTACAACAGGAAATGCTGATAGGGTATGACTTCCTGTATAATATGGGTTACAGCATTCATCCTGGTGGTGGTTTCATGCCCAGCTACTATGGACGAGTGCTGTTCTTGAACTCAGCTGAACTGCAGGGGATTTCGGTGGTGTATAATATCCCATTGGCTGCAGCGGTCAACTTGTGCATCAGGGAAAGGGTCAGAGTGCTCCCTGGTCGAGAAAAGGATGTTCCGGTAAAGGCTACGATGGCACGAGGCCTAGCCGTACCGAAGAGCCAGTTCATGCTGTTTGAAGCGAACCCGGAGGCTATTGAAACATATGGAGTGTTTCCTCAGGCTGGTGTCCTGACTGTAACCCCAAAGGTCACCTACATTCGTGTCTACAATGGAGGAGACCAAATTGTTGACCTCCCTAAAGGAATGGTAATGGGAGAGGCCTGTCCAGCAGTCCACGTTCGCGAGGCGGAACGGCCAACATCCTACGTAATGGAGGCAGGGGTCGATTTGCAGACCATCCATTACAATCTCAATAGATGGCTCGGTCATCCGGCCACCTATTCGCTATGGGCGGAACAGGTTGGTGAAAGTGTAAGCAAGTTACACAGGATGTTTCCAGGAATCTATCCATTGGATTTACCATTGCAGCCATCTATGGAACAAGCTGACGCAGTCGTGGTTCAGCGGCCCAAATCGCCGGTAACTTATGCGGTCCAGGAACCCAAACATAGAACCGAGATCCATAAGTCATCTGATCCTGAGGATCGGGAAATGCCTTCGGAGACGACCACTGGTGGACATTTCTACTCTGCTGAGGATCGGGAGCCACGTCCTGAACCTACGGAGCAAGAAAAACTGGAGGATATTGAGGCCAATGTTGACTTTGATAACATGGATTGCTCGGACGACATCAAAGTGGAGTTCAAGAAGATGCTTTTGGAATACTACGACGTAGTGGTCCGGCCAGGTAATCCTGGTCGGACCAAAATCGATCAGCATCTGATTAATACAGGCAAGGATGAACCTCTGAAGAGCCGTGCGTATCGTATGAATCCGAAGCAGAAGGCTGAGGTCGAGAAGCACATAAACTCCATGCTCAAGGAAGGGGTATGCGAACCCTCGACAAGTCCGTGGTCTTTTCCCTGCATTCTGGTTGGGAAGAAGGATGGTTCAACCAGATTGGTCATAGACTACCGCAGGCTGAATAAGATCACTAAGAAGGACAACTACCCACTGCCAAAGATTGACGAGATCATGGACCAGCTCAAGGGTAGTGCAATCTTCTCAACGATAGATTTAGCAGCTGGTTATTGGCAGGTCGAGGTATACCCTGAGCATCGGGAGAAGGCAGCGTTCGTGTCTCATATGGGACTGTTCCACATGAACGTCATGCCTTTTGGGCTGTGCAATGTGCCAGCCACCATCCAGAGGATCATGGAAAATTTTTTGACCGGATTGCCTGTCTACATTGATGATGTCCTGATTCCATCACAATCCTTCAGTGAGCATCTGAAAATGCTCAAGGTCGTCTTCCAGAAGCTGCATGATAATGGACTACGGATCAAACTGAAGAAATGTGTCTTCATCCGCAAGAAAGTCCCTTTCCTAGGGCATATGATCAGTCAGGATGGCTACGAAGTAGATCCTGACAAGGTAGCTGCAGTGGCCAAGCTACCTAATCCTGTTGATTGCCGTGGCGTTAAGCCGTTCCTCGGAATGTCAGGATACTATCGGAGGTTTGTGCCCAACTATGCCAAGGTGGCAGCACCGCTCATTGATCTGCTCAAAAAGGATGCTGTCTTCGAGTGGTCTGACCGAAGCTCCGGTGTTGGCGTATCCGGATTTCGACAAGATTTTCATCTTGTCGGTGGATGCGAGCCATCATGGCTTGGGAGCGGTCCTCGAACAGCCCGTGTCGATTCCTCGCAGTCCAAAGAAGCCGGGCGAGGCATGGACGGTAAAGACACGTCCAGTGGCGTATGCCAGTCGTACACTCACGGTGTACGAGAGGAATTATTCGGCCACAGATCTCGATGGAGCAGGAGTGGTTTGGGCATGTCAGAAGTTTCGCCACTATCTGACGACAAGAGCCTTCATCATCAGAACGGATCATATGGCAGTTAAGGACCTCCTTAACAACAGATCAGTGCTGGGAGCTGGAAGACAGGCAAGATTTGCCTTGCGCCTGCAGGAGTTCGATGTCATTGTGGATTATCGACCAGGTCGCGACAATGTAGTTCCGGACGCATTGTCACGTCTTCCAGGCTATGACCGTCCAACGGAAATGGAAATGGATGGGACGGAAGTCATGTACCCGCCGGAAATCTGTGCCATTGGTGATGATGTGCTCACCTCCGCCGAGTGGAAACGCGCGCTGCGCAAGAATCAAGCCCATGGTGGACTTGATTGAACGGAAATTCCTGCCGGATGATGACCAGGAAGCTGCTCTGTTGCAGAAACTCCGGCCGTACTTCTTCATACAGGACTGGCTCCTGTTTGTTTGGCACGTGGACGAGAGAGGTCGAAGAAGAGGTGACGCATTCAAGTCGATCGCCGTGCCTTACGATTACCGCGAGGTGATCATGGAAGAAGTACACACAAGCTTCATGGTTGGTGGTCATCGCAGCCATAAAGCTTGCTATGCGAGCCTTGTGTCACGGTATTATTAGCCGACCATGGCACAGGACCTCGCTGACTTCATCAGAACTTGCAAGGTCTGTGCAAAGTTCAATAAAGGCACGGCCAGGCCTCAAGCTGGATTGCAAAATGAAGTCCGTGCCAACAGACCTCTGGATTTGGTCAGTCTGGTTGTGATGCATTGCACGAAGAATCGGACCCTTCGAGGCAATACCTGTATTTTGGTCGTCATCGATCATTTTACACGGTATGCGGAGGCATTTGCCATGCCCGACGAAAAGGCAGAAACGACAGCCTACTATTATTTCAACGGATTCGTCGCTCGTTGGGGAGTTCCAGTGCATTTGCTGGCGGACCGTGGACCAAATTTCATGTCAAAGCTGTTCACGAAACTGTCCGAGCTTAGTGGATCTAAACTTCAGCGGACAACGGCTTACCATCCGCAGGCTAATGGAGTGGTGGCAAGAATGAACAAGACTCTCCGGACCATCTTCATGAAGTATGCGGATATCTACCAAACGGATTGGGATGACTATGTGAACTGGGCGCTTTGCGCATATAGGAATTCAGTTCATAGTTCAGTGGGTGACACGCCTCATTTCCTGATGACTGGACACGACATCCGGTTGCCTTTGGATCATTTCTTCGATGGTAGAAATGATGAGGTGGTGGAAAATTATGATTCTTACTCACAATCCCATCTGTTCCGGTTGGAGCGAGCTTGGAAGGCTGCTCGTGAGTCGTTGGAAGCGTCATCGCTGAAGAATAGAAGAAATTTCGACAAGAAAGTCCACTACAAGCGCGGGATGCTGGTGATGCGCAAAGTTACAGGAGTAACTCCTTCCGGTATGTGTGCCAAGATGAGTCCAAAATGGGAAGGACCTTACCGGATAACGGAGAAGATGTCGGAAGTCAACTTCCGAATCCAGAATGTTGGAACACAGGACAACCCGGATGTGGTTCATATCGAGAAGATCAAGCCATATCATGAACGGCCAGTCAAGGTTCCAACCCAGCCGTTACATTAAGCCTTGGTTAAGTCCAAGAAGGGTAGGTCATCCTACCATCGGGTTGGTCAGGATGAAAATCAACATGCTGTGGTTAAAACCATCATGGGAAATTTGGACGGTATACCGGTGATGTTTTGTAGGGAATGTATGTGGGTTATATACGTATATTTGCTGTGAGATTAGCTACCTTATAACATTCATAAAGGTTATCGTATGTATGTGCACTGGCCTTATGGGGCCCCACTTTGTAGGCCGGTCACGCCAACGTACCAATAACATCACTGGGGGATAAAATTTTGTTAGATACTTGTAACCGATTGAGTCTCTTTTCGAACTGCTTTGAAGGAATTATCAAAATGCTTCCTATCCTCACCACATAGCTCATTAACTGGCTGTTTTTGTGGGTGGGAGACTTGGGTTGTAATTTAGTTGACAAAATTTTATTCGTGAATTTTATTTTGTGCAGCTTTGTATGACCCTGAACATTTCAAGAAAAATTTATTTTTCAAATTTCTTTTGGACCACAGTTACCCAAATTAGAATTTAACTTGCAATAAATCTTTCGCACAGGGCCCCCGTTGGTTGCAAATTTGAAGCTAGTAAATTACCGTAGTTTTCTTACAATATGCAAATTAGCCTATAAATTTGTGTTCTCATTTCAACGTTTTGCCGGTGGAGTCTACCAGCAAAGAAACAAGTCTACCCTAAAAGCAGCAGTATCTAGCCATTCAGATATCATTTATAAAATATTTCGTGTTCAAATTTAAATCCTAATGATTTTAAGGTTTCGCTGTTAAGGTTTTCAGGCAGAAGTCTTCAGCCCAAGGTCTGTGAACCATGCTAAGTGAAAAGTTATGCATGTTAAAAATGTGCGAATCGAAAGTGCAAACATTCGTATCCAACTGGAAATTAAAATTGATTACCACGAAGGGCAGTCGAACGTCTTAACTATTCAAACACTGTTTCGCAACTGATTCAAATTCAGCCGCTTGCTCCAAACCCCCAGAGATTTGGCTGAGTTTACCAGAAAAGAAAAAAGCACAATGACTTAGTCGGATTACTTGACGACAAGTTTTAGTATTAATTTCCAAACATGTTAACCTTCCATGTTCAGCGGCGAGATAATGCCCTTTTTAAGGGCCTACTTGTTTGTGTTTTTGCATTTTTTTGGGTCAAGTTTTTCTTTTTGTGGGGGTTAATTTTTAATTGTTGGGAGGGTTTTGATTCATTACTTCTTTCAACAATTCTCTAAGATTTCTTTTAATTTAATTTCCAATTAATCCCCGAATCTAAACTTTTCCTAAGAATCTAATTACTTTAATTTTTTTATCTCAATACAAAATTTTCCCTATTCCTTGAGTGGGTGGTCCCTTACCGCAAAATTTGGGTTATTTGTTGCATGTTGAACCTACACCTTTTTGCTTCTTGTTTCAGCTGGTAGTAGTCTAGTTTTGCCATCTGGATCAAATTTATTCTGTATTTTGCGCCTATATCTGGAGAAGTCACCATGCATCGTCAGTTCAGGAAACAGCAGAAGCCCGGACACGATCCTATGGTTGGTGAGGGTTCAGCCCAAGACCAGGCGCCGGACACCGAGGATTTGGAGCAGTTTCCCCCTCCAGAGGAGCCCAAATCCGTGGTCGAGGACTTGGGATCTGACCACCCCATGGGACAACATCCAGTGGTACCCCCTTGTGTGTCCGAGACCTACCAGGTGCCCGCATCGTCAGCGAGCCCTTTATCGGAACTGTTTGAACAATTGGATCCCGTCTCATTTCAGAACTCGGACTCGTACAGTGCCGTGGTCGCCTCGGACGAAAACCGGATGGGCACGGGTCGTTCCAGCGTGTCATTACGTCTGGGAGGCCAACCGAAAGCCCCATCCCCAGTGGGTTCATCCAACCCCGGGCAGATGGACCTCAGTCTTTGCCTGAGGTTTCTGGCGAGCCTACAGAGTCCAGCTCTGTTGGTCAAGACCCAGGGACTGCACCGGCCACCGTACAGACCACGGACGCCAGGTCCCTAACCCAACTGGCAAGCCCGAACATCAGAATCCTGTCGGTCCGACGTCCCAGGGAACCAAGCGATCGGCAGTTACTGCCAGTGGCGACGCTGATGAAGATTCGGACACTCGGACCTCGGCGCCCAACGGGAAGAAGCCTTGTGCTTTAGCCCGAAGGAGCAGTCCACCATCGACTTGTTCCACAAGCGCGCCGGGAACAAGTCAAGACACTACCCCCAGTCATCCAGGGATTGGATCAAAATTGTCCCTCAAGGACATTGAGGAACAATTGGCTTTCCTACAAAGCCAGAAGCTGTTGGTCCTACAGAAGATCCAGGGTCAGTCAACAGTTTCTCAAGATGCCGCTTCTTCAGTTGCCGAGTCATCTCGGTCAACTCCAGCTACATCTAAGTCGAAGAAGAGGAACCGTGGTGGTTCTAGGAAGAACTCTAGTGGTGCCCAGTCAGCTCAGTCTGCTACGGAAACTGATGAGCCATCACGATAGCCATCGAAGCAAAGCAAACGTTCTGCAGCGAAACAGCAAAAGACGGGGCCGTCATCGGCTAAACCCGTTCTGGTGGACCTGGACGCTGACCAACCACCAAAGGCTAGCGATTCTACCCTGCAGAAGGCCCCCATGGGTGAAGTGGCCGATGCTCAACTGAAAGCCGGCCAGCTCGTGGTGGTCGAGGAAGTCAACGAAGACACTGGCGGCTCCTTGGCGAAAGTGGCAGGAGCGTTCGATGCATCATCGCCACAGGAATGGACGACGTTGCCCAGAGCGTTCCACTGGTTCTTGAAGGGCACGAACATGTCCTGCCGGACTATCCTCACATGGTATTGATGACACCTCAGGAGAAGGCCACCGCTCTCAGCTATGAACTTCCATCACGAGAAGAGATCGAGGCAGTTCCTGGTAATCTGCAAGACAGAGCCAAGGAACACCCTCCAGGATTAGAACCCTCCAGGGTCTATTCGATGCGATTCCGGACATCCTGGAAACGTATCAAGCGACTGGCGTCATCGCCATGGACATTGAAGGCGGGTCCTATACTCAGTTCGGCAATAAATAGGATGCCGCTGTTACCATCATTCAGATCGCTGGACCAGTTCCATCACGACATCCGAAGGTTTTCATGATCATGGTCAGCGAAATTTTGGCATCACTTAAGGATTACTATGCAGTTCTCTATGCCTTGAAGATCATTCTTCATCCTCCGGAGCCAGTCTATATGGTATTTGCTGGTGGTCGGGCCGACTTTCTACGTCTGGCCAAATTTTGTGGTCTCACTGGCATGGACTGCTACGCTGCCGAACTCGGAGCGATCGTCGCCCAGTCTGTTCCTTATATTCAGGCTCGGCGACGACAGGATCCGACGGTTCCTGAGGTCCCTTGGGAAAATATCACCGATACGACCAAGGAATCGTACGTCAACACTCACCACTCCCTGAGTAAGGTCTGCGAATACTGCGATGTGCCGTCTCCTAAAGGACTACGACCAGTGGACTTTCATGGGTGTATGGTCTGGCCTACGGAAGAGGAAGCTAGATACGCCCTCGCTGACATTCTAGCCATTTATGCCTGCTTGGTCAATTTTGCAAATGCTTTGCCCTTGGACGAGTGGATCCAAGTGATCTATCTGAGCAGTGCCCGCTATGCCTTCTCGCCAAATCTATGGCCGAAGATCAACAAGGAAGCAGAACTGGGAATAGGCCCACATGCCCAGGCCAGAATGTTCACGGCTTCGCAGATTCTCCATGACCGTCAGATGGAATGCCGACGGAATCTGACTATTAAAAGCGGATCGGTGATGTATCTCAAGGGAAGCTTCGCCTGGTCATTGTCAGTGCCTGAAGCAGAGTGTGGGAACGCTACCACCCCTTGCGAGAGGTTTCCTGGGTGCCTCTAATGGAGTTGCTGACCAACTTCTATGAGCTGAAGTTCATGACCAAACGACGACGTGATGAAGGTCTGGACTTTAACTGGTATGCGATCGTCCCAAACCGCCATCATCACGCGGATCCGAATGACACGCCAACGGACCTACCACCTGATTCGGCCCATCGTTTTCTACGAACGGACGATCAACCATCAAATGAGGAGTCTGGGTGGTCATCCACCCCTCCCAATGAGAAGACGGTGGCCGACGAGCCGGAATCATTGGCGGAAGCACGAAAGGCTGCCCAACGACGGGAAAAGGAGACGAAGTTACCGCCCTTGCCGCAGAAGCTTCCTGCCTTGACTCACTACAAGGAAGGGACTGGTGATCCGAAGAAGAAGGAGAAGTCTCCGGTGACCTATTCTGGTGGTCACCGTTATGTGGAGGATCGTCCGACCTATCAGACGGCTGGGTCATCCCAGCCGGCGCAAACTGCGGTCACCACGAGCCCACGCCGAACGAGGTCCTCTGTTCGTCGGCAAGAAGCTGCGAATCTGGCCAAGGAAACCGAAGAACCGGAGGTCATTCAAGTATCCGATGAAGAATATGCGGCGGACGAAGACCAGCCATCAGAAGAGGTCGGACGTCGCGAACCGACGCCCACGGACGAAGATGCCCAACGTCAACAGGGGACTTTTCAACCGACCCTTCTGGAATCATGCGCGCCCAGGCTAACAATGGCCAATCCGGCTCACCAATCCGGTTGGCATCCACCAATCACGAACGAACAGCGAGCTAGGCTAGCTTCGCTGGCATCAGGGATCAGGATTCCTCGGACGTCAGGCTCGTCCGTGACGTCGTCTGGGGTCCCTCTGGCTGTGGACGAGATTCTGGCCCAGCACGAAGACATTCCCCATGTCTCGTATCAGGAGGCCAGACGCTTTCTGGTCTCTTGCGGGGAACGCCCTGGTGGTGTAACGGGCCCATCCACCTACCTTCCGGACCTCTATCACTGGAAGTTGGAACAGCCCGTGATCATCAGCCAGCTTGCCACGTCGACGGACCCGTCAACAGGGGCTCAGTCGTCGACCAACGTCTCCATTGCGAGGGTCCAGCCCTATATTCAGATCCTGGTGCCTGAATCGATTTTGACTTTAAATGCTCTATTTCGAGACTCACCTATTGGCGTCGAGCAACCAAAACTCCATATCTATGTGGTGGGACCCCCTGCGGACCCCGAAATGTCAGGGTATGATCCTGAAACCTTCTTCCGGATGGTGGATCAGGGTAACCCGGTGTTCTGGGAGGTTTACTGGGAGGTTCCTACGGATGGCTCAGGCCCTCCTTTGCGATCGTCCGATCTGGTCATCCTGTATCGGAAACGGGACGGTGGTGCTATGGCCCATGGGATCCTGCCCTATATTAACACCTTGAACTCTTTGGGTGTCGGGGACACTAACCTTTCCCAGCTTATGGGCCCGATGTTCCTGGAAAAGGAGCAGAAGTCGGAGCTCATGCAGGTGATGCAGTTGGCGGAACTGCAGGGACTCAATCCGGTCGTGGTCATGCGAGAGCATGAGGGACTCTGTAAACGGCCTGGCCATTTCGACATTGGACTAACGGCCATGACCCAACAGGCTCCTGGCCCGTCCGCCTTTGTGCTTCCTGAACCCCGCCCAACTGGTGACGTGATGATGGGTCCGTTCGTCATCCGGACTTTGATGGGAACGGCGGTCCCGTCTACACCTGCGGCGCCTACGGTTCCCGCAACACGATTCGGCACGAAACTTCGTCGTGTCGAGTCATCCCAGGGCGAAGCGACCAGCGTCATCGCTCGGTCGGCACCAAAATCCCCGTTGGTTGGAGCGGAGGCAGCCAGACCCGGTGCGTCTGCCTCTCAGTTAGAAGTTTTCGGCGGTGTTTCTGGTTCGGGACGAGGCAGGGCTTTCGTCCATTCGGATCCGATTCGGATTCATCAACGGCAACCGCTATCACTACTCGGTCAACACCCGTGAGCCTACATCAACGCTCGGGCACACCTGGTCGGGTGGCCTACGTCCCTCTGGAGGAACCACCTCTGGATTCCCCGCCCATGACCAGTGGGAGGCCGTGTATCGCGGTCAACGGGACATTCTACCATCAACATCACGTCAACAGCGGTCGCCCCGTCGGGAGGCATCTCGCCCTCCCCCCTTCCATCGAACCCCGTGATCGTGATTATTCGCGGTCATACCATCGTGAACCTTCGACTGATCGTCATCGTCGGCGTTCGTCATCCCGTCGGCGGGATTCCCGTCCAGTGTCACGACCGTCTCGTGGCCAAAGACCGGAATCTCGCGATGATCGCGGTCAGCGTCCGTCAACGAGCCATCACGAGCGT
The DNA here is from genome assembly GCA_030248195.1 of Trissonchulus latispiculum. Classification (NCBI taxonomy): domain Eukaryota; kingdom Metazoa; phylum Nematoda; class Enoplea; order Enoplida; family Ironidae; genus Trissonchulus; species Trissonchulus latispiculum. The sequence continues at coordinate 30,196 of JASAND010030897.1, forward strand.
CAGCCAGCCCGTGAACGATCACCATCGGCTCGTCGTCATGATCAGGACCGTCAGCGGCAATCATCGCACATTATTCCTTTATTGAAGCCAAATAAAGATCGCAAGTTGGCGAAGTCATACAGGCCCATTTCCCTCCTATGCCCTGCGGCGAAGACTCTGGAAGCTCTCCTCCTGCCTCTTCTCAAACACCACCTTCCAGCTGCCCAGCATCAGCATGGCTTCAGATCGAAACATTCCACTACCAGCGCCCTTGCAATGTTGGCTTCCCAAATCTCAAATGGATTCAACCAACGAAAGCCGCCAGGCCGCACGGTGGTTTGTGCCCTGGACTTGTCAAAAGCATTCGACTGCGTTGACCATGATGATTTAATCGCTGATTTACTTCAGTCCTCTCTTCCCGATCATATTATTCGGTGGCTCAGCTGCTACCTCAGAGGTCGACAGGCTATCACTATTTTCCGTGACACCAGGTCGCGTGCCAGGATAATAAGGTGCGGTGTACCCCAGGGGAGCATCATCTCTCCGATCCTGTTCAATTACTACCTATCCGGGCTTCCAACCCCTCCTGAAGGAGTCTCTGTGGTCAGCTATGCGGACGACGTCACCGTATTCAGCACGGGCCCACTTATCCCTTCAGTCGTTGACAAGATCAACGAATATTTACCACGACTGTGCCAGTTCTTTCTCAACCGTAAGCTCGAGATCTCCACTGCCAAATCTACGGTAACCTTGCTCACGCCTCATACCAAGCAGGCTTTCCTGCACCCGCAGGTCAGGATTGGAAACGACGTGCTCCCTCTGGAACCCCGCCCTAAGATCCTCGGCGTGACCTTTGACACGATGTATACCTTTGCTCCACACTGTCACTACATCTCTTCTCGGGTGAAGCAGCGCAATTCCATTCTGAAGGCCCTTTCTGGATCCTCTTGGGGACAAGATAAGGAAACTCTGCTGATGACCTATAAGGCGATCGGGAGGTCTATCATCAACTACGCGGCCCCTATCTGGTCTATCCAGGCCTCTCCATCGAGTCTTAACAGGATCCAGGTAGCCCAAAACGCAGCCTTGCGGATTGCTACCGGGTGCCACAGGATGTCTGCAGTCGAGCACCTTCACCAAGAATGCTGCATGCTGCCTGTGGCAGATCACAATCGACTTCTATCTGCTCAGTTTGCTGCTGGGTGCAGAGACCCGAATCACCCCTGCCATTCCCTGTCCCACGAACCCCGCGCGCCTAGGGACATGAAACGTCACCCTTTCAGCTGTCATTTGCCACAACTAGCCGCTGCCGACGGCGCACTCGGCCAGAACGCCAGTGTCCAATCTGTCCAGAATTGGCTACACAGTCAAGCAGTTAGGCGATCCATCATCAGCTTGGGCGACAACAAAGTCCTCGGGCGCCCCCCTCCTCTCATCGATAAATCCGAACAATCACTGCCCAGAGGAACCCGTACAGCTCTGGCACAACTTAGGTCTGGCCACTGTAAACTGTTGAACTCTTATTGGAATCGGCTGGACCCGGGCATTGCGAATATCTGCCCGGTCTGCGGGAATACCCCACATGATGCTATACATCTATTTAACTGCCCGGCACGACCCACAGATCTCACACCTGAACATCTATGGATCAACCCTGTTGAGGCCGCCCGCACTATGGGCCTTGACATGCCGAACTGATCGCGGACACGAGAGAGGGCAACAACAACAACAACAACGGGATCGCCGTTCAGCAGAGCGTCATCGCTCGACTGAACGTCGGCATGAATCTCGCGACCGTCGCGGTGATCGTCGACCTCCAGCCTATCCGAAGACTCAGCGTCAGAAGTCGCGCAGATCAAAATGGACCGTTGGCCCGACGATCCGATCGTCTACTGTCGGGATAACAATCTCCAGTGGATACTTCATAATGTCCCTGGAGATCCATCCGAGAAGAAACTCCATCCATGGGTGGTGCTATTTCGCGAAGAAGTCCTTAATTGGATGCAGGCGAACGCACATGTGTCCCAACGGTTCCCATCGGACTTTATGGACACCATCTGGCAGAAGAAGTGTGCCCGCGACAGCGTTCTAACGAATCACATGACGGCAAATCCGGAGTCTGAACAGATCGGTGGTCGGACTGTCTGGCACTCGTGGTGGGTCATCAAGGACTATCGTGATCTTCACGGGAAGCTCTTTAAAGGTTTCCCCGTCAACCGCGTATCGTCGAACGCACGATGGGCCACTTGGTTGGCCATGGCAGCGTTGGTGCCCGAACTCTTTCGGTACCCGCACCTGATTCGACGGTACGAATCACAGCACTTCTACGTCACCCACATGCATGCCCGTCGTCTACGGACCCGATGCATGACGGTCCGTCAGGCATGCTTGGTTATCATCGGCCCAACGTCGACGGCATTTACGAATTTTTTCCTGTGCTTCTACCTGGGGCCGGACTATGCCTTCTCATTCATGCACAATCATTTGCCGCATGTGTCGTTGCCGGTGGAGCAGCTCGAGAACCAAGGATTTCGGACCAAGGAGCACCTGTATCAGGGGCGCAAAGGCTGGTTTTGCCAGTCTGACGTCGTCATGGACCTGGTGAGGGAGCATCCCGATCAGGATGGCTTTGCTATCAAGCGTAGCACTGACCAAGCCATCGCTGCACTGCCCGCTTGTCGCATCGAGCGATGGCAGTCGGGTCCTGATCAGCTTACCCAGCGGCTGATCATTTCCCACACATTCTATCAGTCCGTGGAAATGCAGGAATTCCTGGTCCAAACCATCGGAAGTTACTACGGGAAGGCTTCCGCGGACTCTTGGTGGGGTCTAGGTGTCCGGGTTCCCCGTGGGTTCAAACCAGATGACCTGACTTTCGATGGGAAGTACAACTTCCTCTTCAACACGACCAACTGGAATGGCCAAAATATCCAAGGGTCCCTGTACACCGAGGTGGGCCTTTGGTTTATGCAGGCGGGCCCTGATGAGCTCTGGGAGGACCGGTTCACCCGTGTCCCATTGGCCGGCGCTCGTCTGGAAGCCTACCTCAACGTCGTCCGCAATCGCATTGAAGCGGCGGCGGAGCGCTATAATCGTGGTTTGCCCGCACCTCCGTTCTTTCGGCAGGACGCACCGGCAGCCCTTCGCAATCAGCCGATTGACATGCCTCCGAATTGGACTTTTGTCCATATAGCCGGTTGTGCTCCGAAAGGTCAAGAGAAGAACATTTTCCATCCGTGTTTTGGCCTAACCATTTGGAACCCGTTGGAACTCCATCCTTGTGACCACCATAGGTCCACTGAGCTGATCATGCGGGAATGTCGTCATCGAGCCTCATGACCCATGATCCGTTCATTCCATCAGCTTTGACTATTTGCAGTCCGGAAAGTCATCTTTCTTGGCTGTGAAATCCTCTGCTTGTGACTATTTCTGGCATCCCTTGGACTTGACCCATGTCGCCCACCATGCTGACGGTTCATCCGATGCCGGAAACTGGATTAGACTTTTCTTCTACTGATCTTCGGATCCTGATCGCTATATAGATCATTGTTTTAGCTGTTTTTGTGATAGTGACACTTAGTGTATTTCTTATGTTATTTTGAATTTTAACTTACGATTCTGGTGTCTCGAATTTGGAATGTGGTTTCTTGTATGGTTTTGTTTTTGAATTGTGTTAATCGTTACCTAGGACCTGAATCTCTGTTATGTGCAATGTGTTTAAATTTTGTGTACGTACGTTTTCTTTCAATTTTCTTTGAATCTATATTTACTCTCTCTGCTTAATTTTTCTGCGAACCTATAACCTTTGTGTTTAGTCTGTACGAACTAGTATTATTTTGTTTTGGTAGTTTGCGAACCTTGAATTTAGTATAGTCAATTTTTGAACCTGTGTTTTGTTATAAATATGCCATATGTTATCCAAATATTTTTCGTATTTTTCTACTAGTTTTACATGCCAATGTCATTTGCTCACAAGCTGTATAGTGCTTTACTTGTATTGAGGAATCATTCCATATTGCCTTATTTTTGTGTCTGCCATATATATATATATATATATATATATATATATATATATATATATATATATATATATATATATATATATATATATATATATATATATATATATATATATATATATATATATATATATATATATATATATATATATTTATTTATTTATTTATATATCTACGCCCATACATTAACATAGGGTCGGGTCTTGGGGGGGGGCGCTTGTCCCCAAAAAACTTTGTGGGGGCTTGTACCTTGAACAAAAGTTTTCAGGGGGGGCTTGTACCTCAAGAATATATTTGTAAAATTTTTCGATAAATTAACGCTAAATTTATTAAAATTTGCAATTTTTTATCAAAATTTGCAAAAAAATTTCTATTTTTAAAAAACATTTCAAAATTTAGCCGGTTTGTTTCAAAAATTAAAAAGTTTAGCTAAAAAATTCCGGCGACGCCGGAAATTTTTTGAAATTTTTCCGAAAAACTAATTTTTCCGGCTATTTTTGGTTATCCCTTGGCCATTTTTTCGTTACCCCTTGTCCCCGACGGCGGTAGGGCTTGTACCTTGTCCGGGTTGGGGGGGGCTTGGACCCCCCCAGACCCCCCCGCGTTAACCTATGTCTACGCCTTATATTGTCGAAAAACCAGTGACGATTCTCGTCATATGAAAATACAAAATTTTACCTAGGAAGGATGGGTTTTTCTTCCCATAGGACCTCCACCTAACGGTGTCTATTTTCTATGGTTATTTTATTATTATGATTATTATTATCATAGGCAGTTTGCCTTGTTGAGCGAAGGCCTGATAAACCCTAGCTCAGCTTGGTTTAACTTAAATTTAATTAATAATTTTATCTGAAAGTTCAACTTATCTTCTTTGTTAACATTTATTAACACACTCGTTTGACTATACATTCCAAAGGAGGGTAACTCCTCTTTCCCACGAGTTACGTTTGGAAAGTCATTTGCATTTTCATATTAGGCTAATTACAATCCCAGTTTAATTCCTACGGTTCTATTTTTAATACGTGTACTTTTGCCAAATATGTACGTATAATTTTTGTCACTTTGTGCTTTAATTTGTGACTGTTACTAGCATCTCATGGTGCCTAGTATACGCTTACTCACTTGTATTTTGTAGTATTTAATCACTAGTTTTTTCTTTGTGTTTTTTTACACTTGTTGTTAGTGTTGACTAATTTAGTATTGAGCTTATGGCTTTTGACTTGCAGTATATATGCAGTTTGTTGGTTTTGTACTAGTAGCATCATTGCTCTGTACTGTTTGTCCTTGTTGAGAGTTCAGCTCACGTACCAGCTCGCCATTTGTGCAGTGATCCTCTCGGGAGTTCGGATGACGAGCCCTGGGGAGATGTAACGGATCAAGGTGACACATGGTCAACCTTTCCGTTGCTGGCAGTTGTAGCTAGCATAGCTACCCGCTTGGCTTCATATATCATCATCACCTTGGGCTGGGATACGTTTGCAAGACACGTAGCTCCCCCAACGTGTATACGTGGGATTGGGTGGGTTCCCTCCTCGTGACTTTGGGAGCTACGTGATTGGGGGAAATTTCCACTAAGGGGCGCTCGTGGGAGGGTCCAACCCAACACTCGCTTCCCCCTTCACTTTGTATTGTTCTGTCATTGTGAGCGCTTGCTCTATTACTCTGCTATTTCTCCCCCATAATTACTGTGTATATATTCTGTGTCTCCCTCAGCTCTCCCCAGAGCTTGATACGTTGGCTGACTCTGTCAGCGCCTGTAACTGTAAGTTAGTTAGTGTTTGTTGTTTGTGTGTTTGTCTAAGGGTCATCCCTATATTTTATAATATCTTGTTGTTATTATTATAACCAATAATTACTTGTTGTTTCGTTCTAATTAAAGTGTATTTAGCTAGGTTTAGTATTTCTGAGCTCCTGTTAGGTAGGTAGTTCAATTCTGAGTGAGTGAGAGTGCGAGTCATCTCGCCCTTAGGATCGGAATTACGTATTTATCTGGCGAAGCTGTCCCGACCGTCTCCTGTAGTCGGTCTGTTATCTATCTGTGCCACGGTCTCCGCGTCCGCTACGTCAGGGCGTGGTAACGGTGTTAGTACGTAGGTAAACCTACTAGCCCCACTACAGTTGTATTGTACATAATGTTCGCCGCTTTCAAGTGAACTGCAGCGGTGGGCCAACCTAAAGGGCTATAGGGTCTAGTAGTACCCTCTAAAGAATTTAAGAATCGCAACTTTTTTGCGCCGCAGCTATCCGACAACGCCGCAGTGGCGCCGCAAAGTCGGCTCAGAGCGAAAAGTGACGATTTTTTGTGGTCGTCGCTCAGGTCGAACGTTACGAGCTGGAGCTGATTTCCTTTTATATTCAGAAACTACAAATATTGAACTAACTAACGGTCCAGTCTTCCCTAGCGACCACAGTGGCCCGTCAAAAATGGCGTAAACTCGAAAAATTAAAAATCGAAATTTCTCGTTATCTATTCAACTTTGAAAGCTCAAACCTTCCATACAATGGTTTTCTGGCACGGAGAATCGATTCCCGCAGTCAGTTTTACCGTCAGACTTACCCATCTTGCTGGGCTGATTCCACTTTGCCGTCGGGAGGGTCAAGTCGGAAACCGCTTCCTGGAGGTCCATGGTAGGCTCTACCTGGCCTGTCAAAACTTTGTCTATAGGGGTTTTCTGGTGTGCGCAGCTCATTCCGCAGCTCATTTGCCGTCCGACGTGCCTATTTTGCTGGGCTGGTTCCAGTTTGCCGTTTGAAGGGTCAGTCGGGGGGGGGGGTTAGTGGTCGAAAATAAAATTTATCAAAAGTGGTCAAATTTGGTATCAAATGAAAGCCCTAAGTGAGCTGAGCAACGTTTGTCATAGAACTGCATACGCAAAGTGGCTGTAGAGTGCTGTGGTGGGGTGGGGTGGGGACTTAGGCGATTTTGGGTCAAAAATGAAATTTTTCAAAAGTGGTCAAATTTGGTATCAAATGAAAGCCCTAAGTGAGCTGAGCAACTTGTGTCATAGAACTGCGTACCCAAAGTGGCTGTAGAGTGCTGTGGTGGGGTGGGATGGGGGCTTAGGCGATTTTGGGTCAAAAATAAAATTTTTCAAAAGTGGTAAAATTTGGTATCAACTGAAAACCCTGATTGAGATGAGCAACTTTTGTCATAGAACTGCGTACTCAAAGTAGCTATAGGGTGCTGTGGTGGGGTGGGGTGGGGACTTAGGCGATTTTAGGTCAAAAATGGAAGTTTTCAAAACTGGCCAAATTTGTGTCAAATGAGTCCTATGCGAACGGAACAACTTTTGTCATGGAGCCACCCGCCCAAACTTGCTGTGCCAAATAACGTCGCGTGCCTATGAAACTTTTGTCTTTACTTCTTCAACCGAAATGTAAAGGATATAATATAGACACAGCCAACACACGCATATTATCCTCTTTTGTGCGGAGCATTTTTGTTACTTGTTATTTGTATATACATAATGTGTTCAACTTTGAAAGCTCAAATCTTCCATACAATGGTTTTCTGGCACGGAGAATCGATTCCCGCAATCAGTTTTACCGTCAGACCCACCCATCTTGCTGGGCTGGTTCCACTTTGCGGTCGGGAGGGTCAAGTCGGAAACCGCTTCCTAGAGGTCCATAGTAGGCTCTACCTGGCCTCTCAAAACTTTGTCTATAGGGGTTTTCTGGTGTGCCCAGCTCATTCCCGGTAACTGTTTTGCCGTCCGACGTGCCTATATGGCTGGGCTGGTTCTAATTTGCCGTCGGGAGGGTCAAGTCGGAAACCGCTTCCTGGAGGTCAATAGTAGGCTCTACCTGGCCTCTCAAAACTTTGTCTATGGGGGTTTTCTGGTGTGCCGAGCTCATTCCCGGTATCCGTTTTGCCTCCGATGAACCTATTTTGCTGGGCTGGTTCTACTTTGCCGTCGGGAGGATCAAGTCGGAAACCGCTTCCTGGAAGTCCATAGTAGGCTTTACCTGGCCTCTCAAAACTTTGTCGATAGGGGTCTTCTGGTGCGCCCAGCTCATTCCGGGTATCCGTTTTGCCGTCCGACGTACCTAATTTGCTGGGCTGGTTCCAGTTTGCCGTTTGAAGGGTCAGTCAGGTAGGGGGTCAAGTGGTCGAAAATAAAATGTTTCAAAAGTGGTCAAACTTGGTATCAAATAAAAGCCGTAAGTGAGCTGAGCAACTTTTGTCATAGAACTGCGTACCCAAAGTGGCTGTAGAGTGCTGTGGTGGGGTTAGGTGGGGACTTAGGTGACCTTGGGTCAAAACTAAAATTTTTCAAAGTGGTCAAATTTGGTGTCAAATGAAAGCCCGAAGCGAGCAGAAGAACTTTCGCCATGGAACCATCCACCAAAAGTTGCAGTGTCGGATTTATGCCTTTACTTTCTCAACAGGAATTTAAACGATAAACATAGGCCCAACACACATATTATCCCCTTTTGTGCGAAGCATTCTTGTCCGCATATCGTTTAAGTTACCATCTTTAGAAAACAAACAACCCCATTCTATTGTCCCCAGAAAATCATTCATATAAACGTAATTTCCATCTTTGAAACTATACCGCCTGCCACTTCCTACATTCACAGACATTCGTAAATGCATTAACTGTAAACATAATTTGACATTGAACACTAGTACTGAAAGGCTCCATAACTGATACGTTACTAACTAACATTTGATCATTAGTTAAAACCAAATCTAGTATTCTATTCAAGCGGGTTGGTTGTACGACTTTATGCTGTAATCCTAAGTTCAAAAAACAGCTTATGAACATTTCGTATCGGTTATTATTCAATACATTCATTCAGAAAACACGTCGGGAGAATTAAAATCTGCCATGATCAGCAGGTCATTATTATACTGTCCAGGTTATTTAGTAAATCGCAAAACTGAATATCAATTTCTTGCTTGCTATTGGCAGAGCGATATAATGTAATAACCAACAAGCTAAGTGTTGGATAGTGTCACTTTTATCCCAATAAGTAATAATGTACGCATTAAATAAAAACTAAAACACTGCTGACATTAAATATGCTTCTTTTACTAAAAGCAAACCTCCCCCCATGCCCTCTCAGTTGCTTATCCTGTCGAAATACTACATAATCATTACTGCTTACTATATTATCAGGGTACTCAGAATGCAACCAAGTTTCCCTAACGCCAATAATGTCGTACGTTGGTTCCTGTAAATGTATTCAAGTTTTTGGGTCCGTCAATCTTAAACTGGCAGCAGAATGGACTCATTCTAACAAGACTTCGCAATTGCCCTTTCTATTCTAATTAGAATTAACCATTGCAATTTTGTTCTGTACCACTGTTCTCATTAAAAACCAATAAACACAAGTGCGCAATCTTTTACAAATCGCATCTTCTAAAAATTTGTCTAGCATTTTTAAGTAGAATTCGTGCTTTGGTCATATATTATAAGCTACATAAGCTATAAAAGCTATATAAGCTATATATAAGCTTGATGTAAGCAGCTGCTATTTCTATTGAGGACTTGACAATATTAGTCCTAACAGCTGCGCATTCTATTTAAAAACTCAACTTCGCAAAGCGCAGTGTATTTAGAATGCGCAGTGCTGAAAACTAGTGTACGGCTCAATCTCATTAAAAAACGCAAGCACGAATACGATTTCTAAGTAGATGCGTCCGTCCGTTCTGCTGCCAGTTTAAAATTGACGGACCCATTTGTCAATTTGTTTGTCGATGATTGCGCATTAAAACATAAATATTTAAAATTCAATTGAAGGGTTTTACGAGACAGAAATCCGTTACTGGTTTGGTAAACATAGACTCGCCTCGTCGTCCCGAGCACAGAAATACCAAATTTATTGCAGAAATATGCGTTTTTTGATTTCCCAGTTTTGGAACTTTGGGTCACGGGAGGGAGGGTAAATCCCGGAAGGTTGGTGGTCGATCTCCGAAATGTGGTGGAGGTACTCCCCAAACCTCGCAGAATTCGAACCTCAGAAATCTCGAGAAAACGGCCAAAAATGTAAAATTTGCTGTAATTAGCCTTTTTCTTCAAAATAGGCCCGTTTTAACGTTTTGGGCTTTTTGCTACAAAAAATATTTCGGTTTCCCATGGTTCCCTCTTCCGAATCGAAAGAATCGAATTTGGCGAAATCGAAAAACTTTGCAATATGTAAACTCAGCGTTGTGGAAAACATGTCCACACCGAATGTTTCCTCGAGAAAAACACAAAAACACTGCGACGGTTTTAAAAATTGAGGTAAACGCGATCTTGCAAGGAAATGGAAAATTAGCTTTACTAATTGCGTTCTAATCACAAAATTACTTAATCATCAAAATAAAAAATCAAGCACCTAAACTTATTTTCAAAAACCTAAAATAGTTTGGTTTACTTTTACTACTTTAACGACACTTTAGATGATGTACACAATAAGACGCGAACACTGCCTTAGCTGGTTTAGAGGGGCCAACAATAAAAAATCGATACGCTTTAGCATTGTTCATACATGGTGGTATCGGTATATACGTTGCAGTGGGTTTATGTATTATAATATTGCTGAAAATGGGCAGGCAACGAGCAGTGTAAGTAGAAGGGGTGCACTTTCCAAGTCAACGAGCGAGACAGATTGCACTTCCCAATGCGCGTAGACCGGTTACACATTCCAAGTCAACGAGCGTAGACGGGTTGCACAATCCAATGCGCGTAGACCGGTTGCACTTTCTAGATACGCGGCCGGGCCGGCTTTTAGAGACCCCCCTTCACAGTTATTATAAGCTGGAGCTTTTCAAAGCAGCTTAAATACTGCCAATTCGCTGATATTTCACTGAATTACTATGCTTTTCTGATGGGATTAAATACATATATAAGGGAATCAAAATACCCTCTGCCTTGAAAGCTTCTTTAATGCAGCTGTTTCACAACAGCCTTTTTAAACTAAATTCAGGCCAACTAACTTTACTAATGTTATAATGTTCACGTCTGTTCTAATATTCAGCTTCTGTCTGATCAGTGTAGCTGTTGCAGCTAGTAAGTAGTAACAAGTAGGCCCCAAAAGGGCATGATTTTTGTGTAGACCTTATTGAAGTGTAATTGTAGATATGTAACCTGCAAATTGGCAGTCAAAAGCTTTCACTATTAGGTTTTCGACCTAAAACAAGCCGTGTGTTCCTGGTCAAGGAGAGGCGAGAAAGCTACGAAATCCGGGTCTTATCTCGAATACCGCCACCACTCAAAATCCTTAAAACTTGACCAAATGAGCTAAACTTTGGTATTGGTATGTTTTCGTCTACGCTGAAATCAAATATTGCAAAATTTTTCAATTTCGCGAAATTCGATTTTTTTCGATTTCTAAGGAGGGACCAAGGGAAACCGAAAAATTTTTGTCTTCGATTTTGATGAAAAGATGTATATAGGGTTTCCGCGGTCGAAGAACACGAATCCGTTAGCTCAGTATAAGCTTACATCCTAAGCTTAACTCTTTAGCTTATGCTGAGCCAATGAAAAGCTGAATCGAAAAACGGACTTCAGATTCCTGTTCTACGACCCCGAAAACCCCTACATACAATTTTTCACCAAAATCGAAGACAAAAATTTTCGATTTCCCTTCGTCCCTCCATAGAAATCGAAAAACTTTGCGATATTTGAACTCAGCGTGGTCGAAAACATAACCGTACCAAATTTTAGCTCATTTGGTCTAGTTTTAAGGATTTTGAGTGGTGGGGAGTCGAGATAAGTCCCGAAGAAATCCATATATGCAGATCATTTCTATAGTAATCATAAAGTCAATGCCTTGGTTTGTGTGCAAATAAGTGCACGTTCCATTTATGAGCTTCTAATAACAGAAATGTCATAAAAGAAACTGAAAAACTTTGAACCTTAAAACTTTGAGAAAATCGTATCAGATAGAGTACATAAATTTCATCTAAACTTTCTTTTGTCCCTTTCTTCAAGCTCCTTTGCTGCTCAGAAGCAGTAGTGTGAATACAAGTTACGAAATATCTACAGTCATTGGGACTGCAGGCCGCCAAAGGCTGCAAAAAGACAGGCAGTGGCGTAGGCCTTAGAGAATAGTGTATAGAATAAGCAAGACATAGGTAAAGGTAACGTTTATCAAGAGTCCATAATAATTTCCTATATATTATAGAAGAAGAGTAAGCCACAAGAGGGCTCCTCTTCTTGGCATTGCGTAACGGTGCTCCGACCACAATACGCGAATATTCCCCCGTTTGGGGGGTGGGGGGATCGACAGGCATACCCCCCTCCGTTTGGTGGGGGGTAGTCGAAAGTGGTCCCCGTTTGGGGGGGTCGCTGAAAGAGGTTCCCGTTGGGGGGGGGGGGGCCGCTCAAGCAGGCTAAGTTTGGCGCATTCTGATTGGCTGTTGGCGACCCCCCCCAAGCGGGGACCATTTTTTGTGACCCCCAAACGGGGACCTCTTTCAGCGATCCCCCCAACGGGGACCCATTTTCGAATAGAACAAAAACTACCGTAATCCTCAGCTCTACCCCCCCCCCCCCAAACGGAGGGGGTTTCTGCAATCAGATTGGCGGTTGGCTACCCCCCCCACCAAACGGTGACCTCTTTTTTGGCTACCCCCCCCACCAAACGGAGGTGTTTATGCGATGTCGATTTGGTCGCCCCCCCCCCCCCCAAACGAGGGAACATTCGCGTATTGTGGTCGGAGCACCGTTACGCAATGCAGTGAAGAGAAGCCCTCTAGAGGCTTACTCTTCTTCTTAATAATAGTGCAATTATGCACTCTTGCGTTTACTGAATGAATGTAAAATAAACAGTAAAATAACGTAATGAACAAAGTAAAGCAAAGTAAACGCAAAGCAGTAATGGCGTTGTCAACATGTACAAGAAAACAGTAACGAAACACAACGAAGAAGAACAAGTGTAAAATTCACTCGTTTATATAGTAACAGCAGAATGTTTTAGAAGCTTTGAGAAAGTTCTTCATAAGTACAGAAAAGTCTAGAGTTATAAGGAATGTTCTCGAAGTTTCTTCAGCCTTCTCGAGCTTTCTGCAGGATTCTTCGAGGTACTCGACACAGACTAAAACCTAATTTGTAAAAAAGCTTAGATTTTATCAAAAATGCGGTTAAACTAGTTCTACATTGAAGATAAGGCTCCTCCATGGCCAAATTGAACAAACACACTCAAAACATATAGAATTCTCGTTTTAAACATGCCGGCTCATGCCGGAATAAAATGCTCTACTCACATGCTTGCCACTCGATGAATATTGGTGTAGTCTTGCTCATTAAAAGTAATAATAAGAATAATACGTAAATTCCAAAGTGGTATATTACTAATTAATAAAATGAAAACTACAATATTAACGTGCCTCCATGCTGTACCAGCTTTCAAAAATCAGTTCTTTCATAATATGCCAATAATTCCTGAAAATTGTTCCAAACAATTTAGGCGACAATTCCAAGATATATTTGTTGAAACATGCACTTGATTTAACTATGAATTCACAGCTTGTAGTAGTCGATTCTATGTAGAGTTTTGACCAGAACACAATTCGAAGGTAAAAATTGAAAGTTATCCTAATTATGTCAATGATTTTTGATAAATGTTGAGTCATGGTTTGTATTTTTAAAAAAGTGTGAAGTATTAATGTAAAAGATGTAAAGGACCAACATTTTTCGAATATTGTAAACTCGCGGCACATCGAACTGTGTAAATGGATGAGTGATTTCTAGCCTTAACAAAGTAAAAATGTGTGTCAAGCTTGGTTCAAACATTTGAAATGGTTTTCTGCTCATGAACTGAATTAATTTTCTAGATGGTTCGTCTTTTTGTTCTGCTCTTCCGTCTGTTGTTTGTTCTTGAAATTTCTAGAGTTACTAATGAAGACATTTCAATCAGTCATCCTTAACAATGAAATCTTACTGATTTTGAAAGTGTACCGTATACGTATACTTAATTACATAGATTAACAGCAGAAGTCTTTTAAAAAAGATCAACACACACACACACACACACCCACACACATACACACACACACACACACACACACACACACACACACACACACACACACACACACACACACACACACACACACACACACACACACACACACACACACACACACACACACACAAATCATGCAATTTTTGTCTTAAACTGCCCGTATTTCAGCATTTTCTGCATTTCAACAGCATCTTTAGCGGGTAGACTCCACGAAGGAACTCTGATCCAACTTAAATGTGATGCTCAGGACAGATTGACCTTACTCTGTTATAGTTCAAGTTTATTTTAATATTTCTTCAATGATATTGTTTTTCAAGCATTAAATTACATTCCCATTCTGTAAGCTGTTTATGTTCTAGCCATTGACGAGTGTTACGACCAGAATCGTAGCTGCTGGTTAGATACTCATGAGTGTGCTCGGGATGGCATATATGCAGGAGATAAGAGGTCAACTGTAACCGGAGTAGAATGCCAGAAATGGTCGGATCAACATCCACATGAGCACACAAAAGGAACACATTTTGGGGACAACAACTTTTGCCGTAACCCTGATCAGGCAGTTGGAGGGCCATGGTGCTACACTCTTGACCCTAACCGACGATGGGAATTTTGCTTTAATCGCTGTAGCAAGCTTCCTCCTCCACGTAAGTTGACGTGTTATGTGCATACGTGTGCTTGGGGGGTTTTCACCCCCCCCCAGACCTGAGCTCACCCCCCCCACGAGGGATCCCTCACCCCCCCCCCAGAATCCGGATTTTTAAGGCAAAAACCGGAAAAATCCGGTTTTTCGGCGGCCTCAGGCCGCCCTTCACCCCCCCCCCCAAAATTTCCCCTCCTGCACATGTCTGGTTATGTGAATTGTTTATACTTTATTTCAATTCTTACATCATGTTGTTTTATTTCAAATTTCAATAAATCTTTACGGTGCGCAACTTAAACTGTAAACTTTATTTTTCCATTATGGCAGATTTAAGAAACGTGCTATTCTCCAAAAGCCATGAATTTACGAAAAGTACTTTTGAAGGCGTCATCATTAAAACTTTGTTAATTGGTTACCATTTTCCAACGTTTCGATGAAAACTTATTAGATGAATCTAATTTAGACTGTCCGGATGTCCAACAGCTTTGGCGCAAATCAACCGATGCTGCTGGTAAAGCATACAACAATTTGTACACAACTGATAAGGAAGAGCTTAGTCCTCAATTCAAGCTAAAGGAATCGATTGGCTACTGCAGTTCCGAACCAATTCCTGGATTTGACATGGTCGTGCTAAATAGAGCTTATAGTCCGAGTCGAATTGACTATTTCACGACATCCCGACTTAATAGTTACAACCACTGGACAACAGGAAACAGAGGATACGTTAAAAAAGGCCCTGTGTGCTATGTACTCAGGAGTGTTGAAAACATGGATCCATCTGAATATGCTCCTGTGTTTCATCTATGGAACGGTGCAGCGCACTATCTCACATCGAGTACTGCTGATTTGGTAAAGCTAACCCATCTGCAAGGCTGGAACTATGCCTACCGAGATTTTTATACATTTAAAGACAAGCACGCCTGCGAAATTTCAAAGCCAGTACAAGGTATGTAGCATATTGTTACCATGTAGTTTTAGCTATCGTTTATCTGCAAATTGAACAAGGTGGACCATCCATGCCAACTACCATTTATGCAAATAAATCGATGATGACACATGTTCAAAATCCAATTTTATTGAATTTTACAATAAAGTCTAAGGACGAGAAAATACCAGCTTTGGGGCAACGCATACTGTAATGCACACTCTGGTTCAAGCATGTTTCCCTTTGGAGACTGGAAACTATTTAGCTGGAGGCAAGGTGCCATTGCTACAAGGATAAACTTATGAGACTAGCAAAATATTGCCCAGACATTTTACTATTTACAAGCAACACGTTACCATTAGCCTATTCATATGCCATCGATAATTCCTATGGACGTCATGAACGCGTAGAGTAGAGCAGAGAACAGTTATAATGTTGACTTTAACTTTTTTCATTTATTTTTCATTAACTTAATTTGGAGTACAACTATAGCCTGCAGGCTTTTAAGTGTTGAGGGTTGCAGTATACGGTTAATGTTCGTCGAGCTATAACAGTTAACATAAATCTGCATGCGCAAAAACTGAATTGTGAGTGTGAAACTGACAAGTGTGAGTGATGATAAAAAATCTATTTCTTCAAAAGTAGCCATTAATTGCACTTCTGTAATTCAGTTACTCATTTTCAACCACAGAACCGTGGCAATGAAACTGGCAGCAGTAATTTTACAAGTCACGTTGACACAGAGGGAGAACTCGAAACGCTTCGCGAAAAAATTCAGGATTTGTCCAATTTGTCACCCCCTGGATATTTGTCAAAGATAATGTCGTATTCGCGGTAATATGATTTTATCTGTAGCAAAATGCTAACTTCTCTGTCAATCTAAAAGCCAAAATGTGTACAGTGCTGTGCAATGTTGGTGGAGAAGCTTCAGTCACATTGTATTCCAAACAGCTTTCAACGATCGCTTTCAGCTGTCAACACTCGCCCAGTTTCGAGCTAAACAATTGGTTCAGCAGTATTTATGTTCATTCGGTGCTCCCCTATTGTATATACTTTTAGGATGCATCGACCGACCAATTTACTATCAGTCTACCGACGGATCTGGACCTATGCTTGACAACATGTGGACGCTGGATAAAGATGAAGGAGCTCCACTGTACAAAACTAAAGGCATTCTAGGTTACTGCACAACCAAACCTGTTCCAGGTCTTAAAATGGTACAATTATACAGGACCTACAATCCTAAACGAAACGACCACTTCACTACCGCAGTAAAATGTAAATTTGTATGATATCAGTTGTAGTTTTTAAAATAGAGCCATGAACTATGCTTGGTTTGTGCAATAAGTGTCCTTTACAACGATTTGAATTGAAACGCTGTAGAATGTGACGCTGATATATTTGCACAAAGGATTTTACCAAGTGTTCACATCCTTTGAGAGCAAATAATGCAGAACAAGGTGTCAGCGTTATCTTACTAATGTACATGCCTAGCTCTAACAACAAGAAATATACGAGCTTAGGCTAACTTCCCTGCTATGACTGATTCTGATTTCTGCTGCTCTGCTGCACAGTTTATGAGGTTACTTTGCTTTTACAGCAAGTTATGACCACTGGACTGCTCAAGGAAGAGGTTACATAGCCGAAGGCCCTATCTGTTGGGTGCTTCAATCGCCTGATGGCTTAGACAGCAGCTTATATCAACGAGTTTATCATCTGTGGAATGCTCAAGCCCATCTACTGACAACTAGCATGTCCGACATGACTAAGCTGGTCCACTCCAAGCAGTGGAACTATGCAAGGGTTGACCACTATGTCTTTTCACAAGCCAGCAATTGTGATCGCAAACAAGAGACAAGTGAGTTTAACAGAACTTAGGAAATGGGTATTTTTCACTTGATAGAAGGCATATTTTGACATTTGCAATTTGCAATCTTATGCTTTTATCTCACTTTCCGTTTCGCAATGAATTTCATTTAACCAGGTTTTAACGATTCACATCGATATTAACGATGCATGCATAATTATCAGCAGGTTCAGTTTCTATTTAAAGCCTGAATTACATAGAAACATCTACAAATGAGTCTTGCAGTGAGAAGATTTGTCTGCTGTGCAGGAGATTTAGCAAAATGCTTAATATTTGGAATTGGCACACGCTCGAAACGTCTAACCTTAGTCAACTAATATCATGGCGATTTTATGCTTGTAGCTGATTCCCGATTTATGCACTCATTTAATCGCAGTTACGTTGAAGAGATCTAAACCTCAGAAAAATGTTACGCTTCACTACACTTTTAATGTGCTTCAACGCACCAAGTGCAGTAGAACCGAATGCATCTAATTAATGCCATCAGCCTGAACGTTTCTCCACATATTTTGGTGTTTTGTGAAGATTACAATTTTATGATACTACATTTTATGGTATAAATTATAGATTAAACTTTAACAACATTGTACCTGCTCATCCAGGGCAATTCAAAAATTCTTTACATCAATTATTTTTACGAATGCTTAGCTTAAAATTTTTTGTAATATTGATAACATAAATCTGAATTGTTTTCATTATATAATCTTGAAGAAAATCTTAATGTAGAAAGATTAGTTTTAAAATTGTTAGATCTTGTTAACATTTCAGTAATACGTGTTCATAAAGTTTCAGAAATTTTGGGTAAATTTACAATTTCGAAAATGTCGTAGATAAATATACATTCAGTAAAAGCAATATTTTACATTGGTAAACTAATCGTTAATATTTATATAAAACTTTTTAACCGACGAGTTGTAAAGGTAATTTGATACAAGCAAATCGTATTCTACCTGGGGCGGTTCCATAAAACTTTGACTCGCATGCCGGTACTAGCATGCGAGAACTCGCAATGCTAGTGCTAGTCGTCGAGTCAAGTGTACCATAAAACTTTTCGCTTGATTCGACGAAATTAACTAAGCGAGTGCGGCGACTCGACAAACTAGCAGTGTTAGTGCGAGGTCTGACACTGCTAGTGCGAGTTCGCCAGAAAATAACTATAATCGTGTAAAAATCGCATAAAAAATTAATATAATAATAATTCGGAAAAAGATTCAAAAACGTGCGTCTCTTGATTTTGAGTCTATTTTGATAAAAAATGAAAAAGTTAGCAAACTTTAATTATCACTTCTCTAGTCAAAATAGACTAGAGAACGAGACGGATGCTAGTAGCGCACTAGCAAGGCAAGACGAAAGTTTTATGGAACCCGATTAGTCTACTAGTGTTCAAACTTTTGAGAAGCTAGACTCGCAAGTCGAGTGCTAGTAGCTACTCGACTGCGTGGGTTTTATGGTACACTTGAGGCACTAGACTCAACAACTAGCATGAGTCTAGTTGTCGATTCTAGTACTCGCAAACTTTTATGGAATCGGCCCCTGGCTTCCCAAATTAGGGAGCTCTTTGTGCTGGCATGGAGACTTTAGAGAGACATTAAACTTGACATTATGTTAACCTCTCCTATTGCTTGGTTAATTAAACTCCGATTACGTTTTGTCGGGTGGCGTTAGGAATGTCTTAAAATTTAGAATTTTGATCTTTAGACTATTATTTCGCCGAGCAACTGAGACGATGTCATAGGGATTTTTTCTTCAAGCAACATGTTTGTTCTGCTTGAGAAATTTCTAAACTTAAATGCTAATTACACTTTTAATAGAATGCAAGCTGATGCCCATTTATGAGAAATCAACAGATGCTAAAGATGTTTGGTTTGATAACATGTATACGACTGATAAGAATGAAGGAAATCCTCGATACAACACTAAAGGTATCGTCGGCTACTGCTCAAATAAGCCGATTCCTGGACTGGATATGCAGATTTTGTGGCGATCATATCACGTGACAAGAAATGATCACTATACAACAGCAATTAAAAGCAGCTACGATCACTGGAACAAGAATGGATATACGGCTGAAGGTGCCATTTGCTGGGTGCTGAAAAATGCTAAAGGTTTGAAGGCCGGAGACTACCAGCCGTTGTATCATCTTTACGAATCAGGCAAGCTGAATGCTCACCGTCTTACGACCGATGTCGCGGTAAAAAATGATCTGACCAAGAAAGGATGGAAATATGCCAGAATTGATGCCTATATTTTGACCAAAGACGCTCACCCAAATTGTTCGTAATAATAGTCAGTAGCAAGAGTACATAATTTCTAAGAGTATGACAAGCGTCACACACTATGCAGTGAAGGCCAAAACTATTCAACGAGCGCTAACGCCTGACCCCTCTCCAAAATTGGCCCCCTCTCGTTCCTTCCAAACGGAGGTTCGCTCACTAGCTTTGTGTATTTTCTTCTTGTAGGTATACACTTATACTTCCTTTCCAAACTGGGACCCTGTTAATGTCGACGTGTAATTATACAAATTATTGGGCGACCTCCGTTTCGAGAACGTACCCATATAAGGGCGGTGTGACAGGGGTCAGTTTGATGGGGGGGGTTGGCGGGTAGCGTTGTTTTGGCTTTCTCTGCATAGAGTGTGACGCTTGTCATATAATTATGCGCTCTTGTATAATCAGAATTCCAAAAGAACGATTTCTCTGCATTCTGGTTAAACACTTTTGAAATTTGAAAGGTTAATAAAGTTAATGGCAATGTAAAGTCTTGTTTCGCAATAAGCACTTTAAGTGTAAATATTAAATAAATGTTTAAACACAAAAAGCGTGTTTGAAGCGCGTGTATTAAAGGCTAACTGCTTGACTGCTATGTAGCTAACTCCTCGCATAAGTAGAAGTCTTCACACCCGCCCACACTTAGAGGGAATCGAGGACAAACTCAAATTTTACGTAAATGTGGTAAACATACCAGCACTGACTCTCTTCTACAGTTTGTCAAGCTTGGCGTACCTCTATAGTAAACTTGAATTAGATCACCTCTCTCACAGTGTGTTCGCTGTGCCTGAATAGGGACAGGGGCCGTTTAATTTTTAGGTGGGGGTAGGTGATGTATAGGACAGTAGTTTACATATATACACAGAGGATGACATTTATCGTATTCGACGTATAATATGTTTTTGGCATTTAGACTTTCGCCATCCAACACTTTGTGAGGAAATTTATGTTGAAGTCAGCAACAAAATTTTAAATGTTTGACCAAATACTGCAGAAAATCAAACGAACACATATTTACTACAACAAGTGGATTATTAGGCTATTTAAATGTGTCTGTACAGCGATTCAACTTTCAATCTATTTGGCCTGAAACAAAAAATTAGTTTGCTGTTAACAAGCATGCTAGTTTTGAAAATCGGACAGTTGCAATATATTAAATAAGTGCATTATACGCCACAAAAAAGGAAAGAAATGGAGTTGCAATTTGGTCGTCGGATACTTTTTCTGTAACATAGTAGATCTTTGATCAGACTGATTTTTAACTTTGACAATAAATACCCCCGTATCAACGATAAGATAAAGGAATATTGGCAGTCATTGGCTGCTGACAATCCACTCCACATCAACGCTTCTGTTGGCGACTTTTTTGGGATGATATAATGTGAGGCCCTAACCAAACCTTCGAAATAGAAGAGGGTGGACAGTAACTGAAAAGAAAGTCGGCCAGAAGTTTTGATCAAACAACCAAAACAATTTAAAAATATTAGCAAATTTATGTGACTTCAGGAAGCTTTTAAATTTTAAGGTAGCTCTTTTTTATATCTTATGTATATTAATCTTTCAATCATTAGTGAAAAGACCCTGCTTTTTAATCATATTTTGCCGTTTTGTTGAGGTGTCCCCTTTTTATGGACGGCGTAACACCACAAGATTTGGACTTCTTGTAAATGATTGGAGAGTTTATTACTTTCTTTAGGTAGTTACTGTCTTTCTCACCCATTTAATTAATAGGGCTGTCACCTTAAATTCAGCAGAAGGTGCAGAATGGTTTGGCGGTTTGGCAAAAGGTCTGAGGAGTTGCAACGTTTTTCGAAATATAACGACTCGAAAGTCAACAATCGAACACAAAGTTTAACTCGAAATAATCTTAAGCTTCTCGGAAGTTTCGAAAAATGGCTTGAAACTCACGAAACACTTCTCGCAAATATGCCGAAAACAAAATTTTTGCTAGTCTCAAAAAAATTGGGAAAGTCTCCAAAGTTGAATTGCTTCTGGAAGAAATGACTCGAAATGGGCAAAAATGTCTCCAAATAGTTTAAGACAGAGAGCTATGTTTCAAGAGGTGGTTTTGGTGTAGTCTCACCCTGTCACCCAGGCACAAGTCTACTCAGGCACAAAACGGTCTCACTGAAGCACACAACAGTCTCACTCAGGCAGAATTTCAAAACCCTAAGTGTAGATTCTGACTATAATTTAATAGTAAGCAAACTATATACTATATGTAGTAGGCTAGAAAGTATGTAATTAGTAAGTGAGAATCAATACTTCTAAAAATAAGCAATCAAGCTTCTGAAAGAATTTGTTTGTACATTTTAGAAGTTTTTAGGCTCTACGTTCTAGACAGAAGAGCCATATAATACGAAAGCGTCAGAACTTTTGCTTTCACACTTACATTTTAAAGCCGTTATTTTCAATTTCTGAGATAACCTAAATTGGACAATCGGCTAGCCGGAAAATCTGCCAAACCACCGTATTAAATAAGAAAACGGTTTCGAATCCAGTCCAGTCTTTAATTCAAATTTGTGTTCTAATCCATTTAAATTTCGGATTTTGATACATCCATTTTGAAACAGAAAATCGCAGTTGTCTTGTGTAAGCGCTTTGAAATCTTGCAGAAACTATACATAGTTCCGAAAATGATTGTTAAGTTATTGCCAAAAGTATTGTTATTGTTACTTATTCGTCAGTGTCAAAAGGTCTTTGTTCTATATTATCACGAAAGTAGGGTTGTACTAATTGTGTTTCAGTGAGGCTAACTGTGCCTCAGTGTGACTAATTGTGCCGCAGTGAGACTAATTGTGCCTCAGCTAGCTGACAGTTTACTCCAAAACTAACTCTTGAGTTTTTGTTAACACACATTTCAGTACACACTACGATCACATCATTCTGTGTCTAGAATGATTACATTACTGGTACAAATCCAGTTACCACATATTCCCTCTTCTTAGAACAGAAACCCCGATTGCACAACCCATCACTACAGTATACAATAATTGCTATGGCAAACGAATTATCGAATGATCACTTCGTCTCTTTCATCTTCGTTTTCTTCGTCTTCGCCGTTTTTCTTCGCACAAATAGTGTGGATTTTTGGAGGTCCTTTTAAACTTGCACATCTTGGCAAAATGACCAAGTCGATGACATCGGCTACATTCTTTCCCTGCAGCTGGGCATTTGCGACCATCGCCGTTGTGAGTTTCATAACCGCAACGTCCACAAAAAGATTCATATGATTCCGAACTTGAATCAGACTCTTCCTTACGGACTTCACCTATCTTGGTTCTGGTTGGCTGGTTTCTTGTACTCACTTTGTTGACTTGCGTTCCACGTCCACCTTCCGGAACAGAAAAGGCTTTAGCTTCTGATATCGCTCGCTCAATTTGTCTAGAAACGCTGAGAGCTCTATCCAAGGTAAGGGCTGGCACCATTAGCAAACGTTCCCTAATGCGGGGTGAGGCAATCTTTTCGACGATCTGATCCCTTAGCATCTCATCTTGCAGAGCTCCATACTCACAATCAATTTCCAAACCACGGAGTGCTGAGTACCATTCGTCAATATGTGGTAACTGGATTTGTACCAGTAATGTAATTATTCTAGACATGGAATGATGTGATCGTAGTGAGTACTGAAATGCGTGTTAACAAAAACTCAAGAGTTAGTTTTGGAGTAAACTGTCAGCTAGAGTAGTCGCAATACAACACTTGGCGACGAGAAAAAAAGAACCCATGGAAGCTATTCATGGTCCACCCACGCATCTGTCAACTTCAGGATCTGCCCCAATACCGTGAAAGGAATGGAAGCGGTTATTCATCACCTACATGCAAGCAACTGGTGCCAATAATGAAAACGAAAATTTTTCGGAATCTCGCCAAATTGGCATTCTGCTTCATTTCCTAGGTGTAGAAGGCAGCGGATATGCAATGCGCTGCCTCAAATTAATGATAACCAGGGACAGACTTTGGATCAAGTTCTACAGATCTGTGAAAACCATTTTGGTCCTCGCCACAACGTTGTTGCCATGCGCTACCGGTTTCGTGAAAGAGCTCAGATGTCCAGAGAAAGTGTTGACGAATGGTACTCAGCACTCCGCGGTTTGGTAATTGATTGTGAGTATGGAGCTCTGCAAGATGAGATGCTAAGGGATCAGCTCGTCGAAAAGATTGCCTCACCGCGCGTTAGGGAACGTTTGCTAATGGAGCCAGCCCTTACCTTGGATAGAACTCTCAGCGTGGCTAGACAAATTGAGCGAGCGATATCAGAAGCTAAAGCCTTTTCTGTTCCGGAAGGTGGACGTGGAACGCAAGTCAACAAAGTGAGTACAAGAAACCAGCCAACCAGAACCAAGAAAGGTGAAGTCCGTAAGGAAGAGTCTGATTCAAGTTCGGAATCATATGAATCTTTTTGTGGGCGTTGCGGGTATGAAACTCACAACGGCGATGGTCGCAAATGCCCAGCTGCAGGGAAAGAATGTAGCCGATGCCATCGACTTGGTCATTTTGCCAAGATGTGCAAGTTTAAAAGAACCTCCAAAAATCAACACTATTTGTGCGAAGAAAAACGGCGAAGACGAAGAAAACGAAGATGAAAGAGACGAAGTGATCATTCTATAATTTGTTTGCCATAGCAATTATTGTATACCGTAGTGATGGGTTGTGCAATCGGGGTTTCTGTTCTAAGGAGAGGGAATATGTGGTAACTGGTTTTGTACCAGTAATGTAATCATTCTAGACATAGAATGATGTGATCGTAGTGAGTACTGAAATGTGTGTTAACAAAAACTCAAGAGTTAGTTTTGGAGTAAACTGTCAGCTAGAGTAGTGGCAATACAACATTTATGATAGGTTTGAATCGAACGCGCTGACAGGTTTGAATCATCAGCATTAATGCAAATTACTGATGCCATGCTCCTTCTATTAAGGAGCATATAAAAATTAACAAGTAAAACGTCAAGCTATATATCAACTTTCGGAAGTAAAAAATAAAGATAAAACGTACCATGAAATCAGTTAATGCAGCAGTTATTTTCCAAACCTGCAAACAATTATTTAACTGTTAATACGATCCACTGAGTGTTAGTTCAATTATTATGAATACTATTATTATTATTATTATTATTATTATTATTATTATTATTATTATTATTATTATTATTATTATTATTATTATTATTATTATTATTATTATTTTATTAGCATTATTATTATTGTTAATATTACATGTATATAGTCGATGAATGAAGTTAACCTTTTTTGTATTCAGCAAAACAACTAACTTCAGATATGGATAATAAAGTTTAAATAAAATTTCGAAACAATTATTTTGCACAAAAACATTCTTCACACTGGAGGACTCGGATACGTTTGGTAAACTTGACGGCTGCAAATACTTGATACTGCGCTCGAGAGTTATCAATTCTTAATTCACCACTAATTACCTGTAAACATACA
The DNA here is from genome assembly GCA_030248195.1 of Trissonchulus latispiculum. Classification (NCBI taxonomy): domain Eukaryota; kingdom Metazoa; phylum Nematoda; class Enoplea; order Enoplida; family Ironidae; genus Trissonchulus; species Trissonchulus latispiculum. The sequence continues at coordinate 55,298 of JASAND010030897.1, forward strand.
TTGACACGGAGTCCAATTCTGGGGTTCTACCCGACTCTGGCGATGGGTCTACCCTCTGAATAATTCCAAAATTGTGAGTTGCAAATGTTATACATTTTTGGCCCAAAATCAGTAAAAATGAAGAATCTAAGGAATTGTTTGATAAAATCGCAAAATTTGCTAAAAGAGCGGCAATTATTAATAAAGTCGCAGAGGGGGCTACCTGTTTTTCTTTAAGAACGAAAGTATCTACCCCATTTTCCTTCCTTCCGAGGGAGTCTACCCGTTTTTTGTCTGTATGGAGGGTCTGCACGCCCATTCCGCCAACATGGATCAAACGGATTCAAATCGGGTCGAAAAAATCTTGACCATTGCAATCTTATTGGATCATCAAACGGTTTAAAATTAAGTTTTTCAATGGTTCCGGATTAAATTGGCCAATTAAAAGACAGTTGAGTCTTTAAAGTAAAACTTGAAACCTTTATTTCAGTCAGTGTAAAGCAAGTCCCCCCTAAGAAAAACTGATTAATTCTAAAAAGAGTTGACAAAGTGGGGATGGACTGAAAAAGAGTTGACGAACTGGGGACAACCTTAATTATAGGGCTTAGCGTTGATAAACTGGGGAGTTGACAAACTGGGGAATTGACAAATTGGGGATACGCCTCTGCGATAAATTTTTAATGAGAGCACCAGTGTTTGTGTTGCAAATAACTAAAAGATTTACAGGTTAAACTAAGCTGCTTCTACATCCACTACAATTCAATAAGATTGTAGTTGGATGCACTGGATATACTCAAATCTATTTAATTGCTTATATAGAAGTCACTTCAGTTAGGATGAGGTTTTGAAATTAGAAAGTAGCTTTAATTACTAAGCTACAGAAGTAAATTACCTCGGCCGGGCATAGGAATCCAATGCTGCGCCCATTCCGTTAAATGCTGCTCTTTTCATATTGCTGTGAAAGATTGTAAGAAGTAATAGAAAATTAATCATGGTCATACAGATAGTTTACAACATCAACACGACACAAATATTGATGCACACAGTCAGAAAAACAGAAAGTATAGAAGTAAGTGTAAAGTTGAGGTGTGGTCCAATGTATTACGTAGTCACTTTACCTTTAACCTCAGCGGAAAACATGGAAAATCGAACGAATGTTAAAATTAAACGTTTGTACTGTTCTACTAATGACGCCTTAATTGTCAGTGTTTATTTTCTGGCCGAATTGAATTTTATTGTCATGAAATGTAGGTTACATTGAGTGAATAAAATGAATGTTACAAATGAATAAAACTCAACAAATGAAAGCATTTGAATGATTATCATTATGGAAGCATCTTAATACATTTCTGATCGATCTGCAGCAAAACTTTAAGTTTTTAAAAAACTTAAATTAAGGTTTTCGAGGAGGGACTTAGTTAAGTTAAGTTACTATTTTACTTTGATTTCACATCAAGAAAATGAAGTAAACACGGGCTGGCAGGCGGGTGGTATTAATCGTTGGTGCCATTTGTTTCTATCTAAGACTTTTGCCTTAGTGACTGCAGGGCAGATATTTACTTTCATTTTACTATTGTAACTTGCATTTTATGACAAAGTACAATTCAATTCGGCACAGATAATAAAACACTGATAATTTATAGAACAGTACAATATGGTTTCACAGATATATGCGTAAAGCATTTTAAAATTTCCTCAAAGTTGCAGAAATTATAACTACTATAATTTGTTATATGAAAAATTAAGAATTGCTGAATTTTTACGTTATAATGCAGATTTAATTAAAAGGCTGGTCTGAAGAGTTAGTTGCCGTTTAAGTGTTAATGCACAAATTGAAACAATAATTTGATAAAGACCTGTGTAAGCAACCCCACTGTAGTTTTGGACAAACATTTAACTATCTCACGAATGCTCACTCGTGAGATTTCATGAATGCTCATTCGTGATATTATGATTTAGCGGAAGAACCTCACTGAAAAAGATTGTTAACGCTGGCTCAGCTTAACAATCTCGCTTGTGAAATAGCTTAGTTCAAATTTGCTGTGCTGTAACCCCCGTGCCTCCATCCAAGTTGTGAAGCACGATGTGCACTGTGCTTCACAACTGCATTTGTGAAGCACGCTGTACCGTGCTTCACAACTATAGTTGTGAAGCACGGTGAAGCAGATGCACTCTGTGGAGTTGGAATGCAAGAAATGAAGTTGTCACTTCAGCACCAGAGACCCGAAAAATTCTGTCCTCGACTGTGTTTCGAACCCACGACTTTCGGCTTATCAGTCCGATGCTCTCCCAACTGAGCTATCGAGGCTTCAGACATACAAAGCTAGGAGTTTGTATCCAAACTGAAGTAATAAATGAATAATGTACTTTACGTACAACGCGGACAAACACATGACCCAGGGCGAGGAACACTCTGGTTTGCCCGCCTACCAAGTCTAATTCAAATTTCCGGTATTTTAAATTTGAACTAAGCTATTTCACAACTAAGTTGTTGCACAATTTCTCGCGCACCATCTAATTTACGGACACGTCAAGCAAAACTGCAAGGGGTTGTGAAACCCGAGTGTTTCGGAAAGCTTAGCACTCAAATTCTTTTGTGGTACTCGGGCTCCGCTTCGCTCCGCCCTCGTACCACAAAAAATTCTCGTGCACGCTTTCACGAAACACTCGGGTTTGTAATGCACTCGCTTCGCTCGTGCATCACAACCCCTCGCAGTTTCGCTTAGCGTGCCTGTAAATCAGCTAGTGCACTCTATATTGTGCAACAACCTAGACTAGTGCGTTTATAATCTCATCGAAACAGTCAGTCAGATTATAAACTCACGGACTTTACAATATCATGCCTCATGCATACCTGGATTGCACCAAACAACACTAGGACTAACTGCTAATTAGCTGAGAACTAAGCGCTGGTTTCTCATTCAAAAATCTGACTTCTCAGCTAAGAAATTAGTTCTCAGCTAATCCTCAATTAGTTATAATCGAATTCTGTGCAATCTAGGGACAATCTATCTATTTGGCAAGCTTGCTTATTTGCATTTATTTGGCCGATGCTTGATTAGCTAAATTCTGGAGAAATAGCCACATAGCTGTATCAACATTTACCCTTAAATTTCTAACTTTGACGTGCTACGACCTAAATATTCATTTTTAATACTAATTTTGTAGACATGCCGAGACGGAGCGAGAGACGGAACCAGGGAATACTTTCCTAATACTAATACCAGGGAGTAATATATAAACGGCAAATCTATTATCTTTCACTGTGTTAAAGTTTTAAAGCAATACTGTTTGACGAAAAACGTGTTTTAGCTTAAACATTGCTGTTTTTTGCTAAAAAATGGCAAAAATAAGTTAAAAATCGCTTTCAAAAGTACCCCTAAGAAAAATCGCTCTCACAAGGGGTACCCAAATTTGCTTCCACAAGGGTCAGTGAAATTTGACCTCCCGTTCAGGTATGCTCTAGATCTAAGGTTTTAAGCATAAATTTAGTGTAAGCTATTTCTTTGCTTAAAATACTAGTTGCTAGAATGTCTAAAACATGGTAACAACAGCCAGTTTCCAATAGAAGTTGGGTGCGGGTAATTTGTGAATCTTTTCTGCCGGCCATTCTGGTTATTATGTTTATCTGTGGTTACGTTTGAGTTTGATTTAATTAGTAGGGCACCTTACTGCTAAAATTATTGAATATTTCGGATTTTTAGTTTAATAAGGAAAAAATTCGTTCTATAAAATTCCTTTTATAGCTACGTCTTGAATATTTGGCGCATGCATGCCATGCATTTATTGAGTAAAGTGAAATTCTGTATGAAATTGTGAAAAGATCAAGTGTGAAATGATAACTTAAATTCATGTTCAGATACATTCCAACATAGAAATCCAGACAAAATACATTCATGAATAATGTACCTGCGTTTCAGTGTTTGTAAAAAAACGTTTCTGCATGTGTTCATTTAAAGTTAGTGTAGTGAAGATAGAAATTAGTGGAATAGAAACTGTAAATCATGAAAATGAATACAGCAGTTATGCAGAAAATTGAGCAAGCAACTGCAAGAAAAATTATAGCTTCGATATTGTAGAAATTGGAAGTATGAGTTTATATACCTTGGACGCTGTAGGCCTCCCATGTTGCTCTCCAAATTGTCCAAAAATCTGTTCACTTCACCGAGCCGTTTGTCTGGTCTGAAACATGCACATTAGTTATGAAAGCTGAGATTTCGCAGTTCGGGTTTTACTAACTTAAAAAGGGAATATAATAAACATTAATAGAATGAAGACTTGCTGAAGATCTCAATGGTTAGTGTGGACAAGTGTAGATAACTCCGTGATTTAACAACATTTATACAAATAATTTATCTAAATTATCTAAAATAATCCTGAAGCTTCGAACAATATAAATTTGAACCTGCTCTGTGTACGTTGTAACAATTTACTATAATTTGCTGGTATGGTTAAAGATTCAACTTATTCTGATTGCTGACTGAGTTTATTTAGTTCAGTTGTACCTGCCAGTTTGAGCACCCCTTAAAAGTTGATTAATTGAGTATCCACTTAGGGTTGGACCCCAGTATCGCTTGCCAAATCTGTAATCAAGTTGCACACACTTATAACGAGTATGAACGTGCATTTGTAGGAAATGTAGCTCATCACAATTACAATTTAAGAATTACAAGTGAAGCAGTTATGAATACAGTTACTCGCCGGTTATGCTGGCCGAAGATGATACGTAGGTATAAATGTCCCGCAATCCCGAAGAATACTTATGGGTTGCAATTTTGTTGAAAATAGCTTACAAAATTTAAGTGCAATTAATCTTATTAGAAGTGATTAGGAACGTTAAACAGTCCGCAAAAATTAAAAATTTCAGTTTTTTCCTACGAAGTTTAGAATGACGTAAGAAATTCCTCTCCCAACCCGGTATCTTAAAAAGAAGAATTGGTTGGCAGCGACGGCATGCTTTGTATTCGTTATTTGGCTTCAAGCAAATTTACAGTATTCTTATAAAACTCGAAGGCTGTATTATCCTGTTTTCTCATTTGAGTTTTGTCACCAAACCTCCGATATAGCTTATTGATGAAAGATGGTTGTCGTTGCTGACTAGTCCAAATTACTATGATTATGCCAATGTCAATACTATTAAACTCTTTAAAACCCTCGATTACTCTAATTTTACGAGCATTTTACAAGTAACTTAATAACTTCAGGTAGCAATTGAACAACCGTTGCATAACTTACCGAGGACTGCTTAACGAATCTATAGTGTTTTGAAGATTGGACATTGACCGACTGAAATGTAAATAGACTTAGTAGAGAATTAGGATTTTTGATTGGATAAAAATAAATGGTCATGCACGAGAACACCTGAAGTGTTTTTCTTGAAAAACAATTGGAATATTTCTGTGTAGAATGATTGGAAAAGTTGTATAAGTGAAATATGTAGCATTTCGGTGGCTTGACTTGACTGCACATCTAGCGGTTATATTTAGTTATTTAATTAGTTATGAAAGAGTTTCCTGATAAGTTACAATTTTAAATTGAGATCAAAGCTACTACAGATCGAGCTACTAAAAGTAGAGAGGCCATAGATGTAGAAGGTAGACTAGATTAGACTAAAGCTAGATTACACTATTACAGAGATGTTGCAGAAATGTAGAATTGCAACCGTTATTTGAAAGGATTCTTTCTATACAGTCTGCTGGGGATCAAACGCATCGTTCGTTGACGTCATTTAAGATATTTCTACCAATTGTTCAGTTATTGTCATTTTTTAAAAGCTGGAAGACAGTTGTGATCGCTAGCGTGGGGCAGTATAATAATTATGATACTAAGCTGCGCAAGTAATTATGAACACAGATAAGGGCGCAGGTTGCGAATTCTAATTAAATTTAAAACTTAAGAAAACTATGGTACTAACAAAGATGCGTATACAAAGATCCAGGATTTCGTGACGGGGTGGTGGCCTTTTTTGGGTTTGAAGGGTGGAGCTCCCATGAAGTTGAAGGAATTTTTGTTTTTGCAAAAAATTGCTGCAAATCTTTAACTCGTTTTCTGGAGGAAATTTTTAGAAATACGCATTACACATTACGCTTTATTCTTTACACAGCTTTAGGTAAAAGGAGTCATTTCCGCGAAATATCGGATTCGTTGCATAAAAGCAATAAATACACTATTAAAAATGGAAAAAACTTGCCGACGGCCCGGCAGGAGGCTTTAGGTCCTGCACTTTTTCTTTTTCGTCCTAAAGTTTTGTACTTTCGAATCGGGATGGGGCTGTCCGGCCAGCCCGACGCAGACCCCCCTGGGTCCGCCCATGCCAAATGTAAACTATATGACAATAGCCTGGGTGAACATTAAATACTTCAACTGGAAAATATGTTAAAAAATTGAAGCCATTAAATTGTAAAACGTGCTGTTTAACGTGCTGCTGTTTGTAAACGTGCTTTAGATGTATGTATGTAATTTCAAAATTAAAATGATTTAATGTTTTATTGTCTACACTAAAATTAGACTGCGATTCATATTCAGCAACAACTGTTATTTTAAACCTAAGTTTGATGCTGAAATGAGCTGGCGATGTGCAAGTTTAGTTCGTTATTTAAGGTGGTGATTCCTTTTGGACACGTTTTCTTGGTTGACTGCCAAAATCAAATTAAAACTTGATGAAACTTTCCAAAATAACTTCTTTTAGCGTTCTAGCACTTTCCGCGCAATCCCGTTTCAAAAATCCACCATTTCCACTCAGGACAGTTTTTGCCGATTTCCGACAGTTGGGTAGCAGCTTGTAGTTATGACTATGTTCATTCCAAAGAACTCATTGAGCTCTACATTTTTGCTTTTGAACGTATCTTGCTAGCTTTTTCCTATCGTGAAATATAGCCAATTTTCTTATTTTGACGTCGAAAACTTGTCATTTTTGCAGAAATCAAATGATCCATTATTTCTGGAGCTACGTAAGCCGTAAAATTAAACGATGGTGTCGATTTAAAGGTCTCACAGAGGCCAATTGTGCGAGGCATGATAGTCTTCCAACTGCTACCCCATAGGCTGCTATCATAAGAAATGTAATTTCTGCGAAAACATGACGAAATTTTTTCCAGCGATTGTGGAGCATTTAGTATGCAAGCTAGAGGGTTGCCACTTAGCGGATGTCTTCTACACAAAATTACCCCGGGACCCTTTTTTAGTTGTCCCGATTGCTGCTTTCTAACTAAAGTAATCGCCTGCCAAAGTTGGGAAAAGTAGGCTAAATCAAGGTTGCGCACACATTTTGTCTATTTTCTCCACAACGAAGAGCGATTTTATAATAACTAAAAAAGGGTCCCCACCTATTTGATAGATGTTTCGAATGATATGACTGATGTTTCTCGAAAAAATTTGTTTCAGCCTGCAAAAAATCTGAAAAATTGCACTTCGTCGAAAGTCCGTTAAAAATTTTGTCAAAAGCCAAAATTAGTTTCATTGTATTCATTAAAAAGAGAAAATTTTAAGCTTCATTTTGATGTAAAGATGGATTCATAACTCCTAAAAAAATGGATGAGAAATAATACTTCAAAGTTGATGTCTCTAAAAGGAATCACCACCTTAAGCCATTTGATTCAAAGTTTTAACGCGTTGCTGCAATTAGGTTAGTTCTGATGCTCAAATAAAGGAATGTATCGTAGCGATGATTTTCATATATGTAAAGAAAAAGGTTTGGCTAATGAACTTTTCGGAGCTGAGAGATCATTTAAAGGACTCAATTCCTGAACTTTATCTATCTCAGCCCTTGCTATTGCACAAGTTTGGGGGTCGAGCAAACTTGGTCTCTTCAAACACGGATTAGAGCACTGGTGAAATGGCTCTTTTCTCCCTAAACTACCTAATAGTAAACTGATCGCTCACTAACTTTGAGATCAGTTTACTATGGTCCCTACCTAGCCAGAGCTTCCGTAACTACAACAATGGTCCACTCTGAACCTCAAATCACTTCCCTAAATAATAAGACGAAACAACGGTGTTGCACTGAGAAATCGGTACAATTTTACTGTGTCCGCAGCTTCAGATTTTACAGTCAGAAGGAGATAGTTCGCAGCTCAAGGTTACGGGTCAACAATTCACAATTACAGGTTCCCACAATAAATGTAGTGTCGTCAAGTATTACGTAGACTACTGGGTCAAACAATACAACCACTCAACTGTTAAAGTACGGTTCTCAAAAGCTGCCTTTGGGCGTCGATAATGCGTTAGTAAACTTCTCCCTTTGATTTCAGTGTTACCATTAACTTACAAATTGATCCTGGTCCAAGAAATTGAGAAAAAGAGGAATGAGCAAATAAGTCACAGAAAATATCGCACGGGAATAGCACAGTGAGAATGGGGTGACAAAAACCAAAACGACTTCAGTAAACCCAAACTGGTAAGACGTAGGACTAGGCTCAAACGGCCAACACAAGACACAAGACGGAACACAACACGGCGCAGTGGCCAGAGACGTAAAATGTATCAGGTCTTAAAACCGACCTTCCTGTAGCAGAGTCAACCCCAAAACTGAAGTCTTAGGTCAGTCACCCAATCCCATCACAGCCCCGTTCACGTGCAATTCTCTCGCTGTCGGTCTCTTTTGAAAGTCTTTGAAGTTTGGCCTTTTCTTTTAGAAGGGAGATTCATACGTCATGATAAGCATGACGTATGCGTTTGCTCAAGGGCTCCTGGGGTTCCCCAAATCTTCGTTTTAAGCCGATTAACCCCAACTCATGAATTTTGAACCCATAAATCGGAAAACAACCCAATTAACAGAATCGCTCAAGCAAACAGAAACATGCACATTTTAAAGACATTTCCAACTACACAGGATTCCGACAGAAGAACAGAAAACCTTGTCAATTTGAACATTCACTTATTAGGGAAATACACAAAATTAGTATGCACAAAATTAGTTGAACAAAAGTTAGTATTGGTTAGTACACAAATATTACTTTAACTCAGCCATACGTGAGTGCAAATACAGATGCAAACACAGAGTCAAGAGTTTGAGACACAGGAGTTAACACAAAATAGCTTCATTCAACATGCCACATAAAATACAGAAAATTTAGAACAAACTTTTTGCTTGTTTTTTAGCCCAAAACCAAATTCTCTAGACATTTCTAAATAAAGCTCAAAATCTTCCTATTACACTCTCCACAGCAAAAAATGGTACAAAGTTACACTAGGGGTGTGGAATATCAAGACCAGACGGTAGGTAACAGATAGGTAGTGCAATTGGTCCAACACAAGTATAGTCAGTGCGAAAGGTACAGTACATGCAGTGCAGTGAATATGTAAGTTTACGATCAGTCAAAAAGGTAATACAAGCATAGTGAGTAGTGCAAAGGCAATTAGTGGTGAACAAGACAGTATCATACAGACAATGCAGTGCATTCATGGTGTTAGTTCAATAGTCAATCTAAGATCAGGATCAAAAGGAGGCTTCACCGGTGAAAATGAGATAACAGTTTGTGCAGCGGCCAGAATAGAGTCTATGGCCGAGTCTTCGGAGGGCTGGTGACGGTTCCAGCAGGGAGGCAACCAGGAGACTGTGGGGCGGACCGCGTGTGCCGGGAATACACAGGCGCGGCTGGACTGACGATTCGATGATATGAGGGGGTGTCTTAGCAGTTCTCTGGAGTGCCGGGAAAAGCAGGCGGAGCGGCGAGGTAGGGATGACGAAACTCCGGGATAAGCTGACGGAGCAGCGATGGATGGTATCCCAGACATGAGAGTTCCGGGATAAGCTGACGGAGCAGCAACGTGATGATGATCACCAGGGCTGACGGATGATCCGATCTGTACTGATGGTGAACCACTGCATCAAGCCAAAAGAACCCAAAAATGCCATTGCTGAGAAACAGCCTAGAATGTATCGAACGACAAAATGAGACATAGTACCCACAGTGCGGTGGATGAAAAAATCACCCACCGACAAACAGAAGCAAAGCAAGAACAGTTCACAGTTAGTTCAATTAAGCCTTTATGGTAGTAGAAACGAAACGAAACGAAGCAAAAGCGGGAAGAATAACCATCAAGTTCAGCCTCATGATGCGAGTATCGTGTTAGTCTAGTGCGCGTTCGTGTTACTAAAAGTCAATCCAGATTCTTCTGATAAGTTTTCGAAGTACACGCAATTATCGAAGGTTAGCAAAGCATTAGAGGGTAACCAGCAAAACTAATACAAACTCAAACAGTGCAACAGGGTGAGAAAGAAACAACACAAAAACAAAAAGGTGCAACTCAGTCCAGGTGAAGTTAAGCTCTTGAATTGTGAAGCAGGCCGTCCAGTGCAGTGATCCCTTGGCTCTAGTGCAGATCGGGAACAATCAGGCAAACAGGGAAAAACAGGGATTCTAAAACTAGTACAGACATGGGCACGGGTTAACAGATAAACATTGCTAATCTCAAGGTATTCTACAAACATTTAATTCTACTTCCTCGCAAGTTCGGTGCGTTCCAGGCTTTTAAGATTCTGCTCATAGAAACGTGTTATCAATCATCTGCGTTAGGACATCAGTGCAAACTACTACTTCAAGGAAACTACAGAAAATAGGTGCGTTGGTGAGATGCTGTGGCTGCAAACAACTGAAAACATGGAAAACCAACAAAATACAAGAGATAAAATGAAATACAGAAATAATCCACGATAACAATAAGCAACTCTCTTCTTTTCGTCGTGTGTCAAGGGTCAAGTGGTCCGGCCATGATTTTGGGCCGTAAGTTCAAGGGACATTACCGTGTTAGCTTATTGTTACCTCACACGTGTGATCATGCATACAGAGGTTAGTGGTGTTCAGTGCAACGTAACAGTACAAAGACAGGGACGGGACTTTCAACTTCCAAAGGGGGATTCGTTTAAACATTTCATGAACAGGAAATTCTCGCTCTTTTGTGCCAGATCTTAGAGTTCTGCTTTCTCATTTTGCCTTTCACGGTTAGACTTCAAACAGATCTTACAAGGGGACAAGGGACTTCAAACTTCTCGCTTTTAGGGGAGTGGGGACCACCCGAAACATCAAACCAACCGTGCCTTAAAAGTCAACAGAAAGGAGATCATGCGGAAGTAGGGGATGCGCACGATGCGCATTAGCAAGCAAAGAATAGATCCGGGGGGCAGAGTGCTGCAGAAAAGTTCTGCCACGCCCCCGGAAACCAGGCAACTCATGCAAAATGATCACAGACTCACTCATGCAGAGACGATTGGGACAAACCAGATTAGCAGGGCGCAACTGCTCAGCATGCTTCAAAAGTAGGGCCTTAGTGGGGAAGAAATCAAACTGTAACTGAAGGGGAACGGGAAAGAAACGGAAAGGAACAGAATAGTACGAAAACTTAAAGCGCCAGAAACAGTGAACACAAAGAGCGACACAGCATGACACCACCGCAGGACCTAACAAACTAACGGGGGAATACGGACGAAGAATACCTGCAGACGCAGGTCCACAGTAAACCTTTCCTGTATGATAGCAGATCTTGATCTCCGGCGGCAGACAGGCGGATTCGCACAGAGGACCTTTCTGTGCCTCGGACAGGAGCCACTCTCCTTCGGGACCAGGGAAATGGAGGAACCGATGGATCAGAGGACGAGGAACCGGCAGATCACCAGAATCAGAAGAATCAGAAGGGAACTGGATCTCAGGCTCAACAGAACTGTCAGAGGAGGAGGTTTGGGAACTGGAGGATTCGCTGGAGAAATGACGGACGATCCAGGTAGAAACGCGCTCAGCCATGATACTGTAACAGAAAGGAGGGAAGGTAAAGAACAGATAGACCAAGTATTCAGATGAGATAGGCTTAGTGACTGTTGCTTCTGAGGGCAGATAGACCAAGTATTCAGATGAGATAGGCTTAGTGACTGTTGCATTCATGATGGTGGTGAACTAATGCTCAAAATGATCTTACAGAACTAATAGGATAAGGGAGGTAACTAAGGGTAAGTGGGAGAGGAACCTAGGACCTTAAAGAACATTAGGATGATAGACAGGACATTCACGGGACATGCGCATGCGAAAATCAAGAACCCGCACACGCGGTCCGCCCCACAGTCTCCTGGTTGCCTCCCTGCTGGAACCGTCACCAGCCCTCCGAAGACTCGGCCATAGACTCTATTCTGGCCGCTGCACAAGAGACTCGTTATCTCATTTTCACCGGTGAAGATTCCCTCCCCTCTTTTGATCCTGATCTTAGATTGACTATTGAACTAACACCATGAATGCTACCGTTTTATTGAGCCAAAAGAACCCAAAAATGCCATTGCTGAGAAACAGCCTAGAATGTATCGAACGACAAAATGAGACATAGTACCCACAGTGGGGGGGTGGATGAAAAAATCACCCACCGACAAACAGAAGCAAAGCAAGAACAGTTCACAGTTAGTTCAATTAAGCCTTTATGGTAGTAGAAACGAAACGAAACGAAGCAAAAGCGGGAAGAATAACCATCAAGTTCAGCCTCATGATGCGAGTATCGTGTTAGTCTAGTGCGCGTTCGTGCTACTAAAAATCAATCCAGATTCTTCTTGATAAGTTTTCGAAGTACACGCAATTATCGAAGGTTAGCAAAGCATTAGAGGGTAACCAGCAAAACTAATACAAACTCAGCCAGTGCAACAGGGTGAGAAAGAAACAACACAAAAACAAAAAGGTGCAACTCAGTCCAGGTGAAGTTAAGCTCTTGAATTGTGAAGCAGGCCGTCCAGTGCAGTGATCCCTTGGCTCTAGTGCAGATCGGGAACAATCAGGCAAACAGGGAAAAACAGGGGATTCTAAAACTAGTACAGACATGGGCACGGGTTAACAGATAAACATTGCTAATCTCAAGGTATTCTACAAACATTTACCTACTTCCTCGCAAGTTCGGTGCGTTCCAGGCTTTTAAGATTCTGCTCATAG